>JAVJIF010016069.1:0-89330 GCA_038442645.1 Agave tequilana
AAATACAAATATGTGTGAGTAAAACTCAACACATATTCTAAACAATTTGAACCATTTTTGTGTTCTTGAAAATTTGCCTTAAACCAAAATCCGTATTTCCAAAACTAGGATTTAAAATGTAAAACCGTTTTCTCCAAAACTCATGCAAATACAAAAATATGATATTGAAACAACTTTTAAGCATGTTGTATATGGATAGAATCCAATATACATGAAAGATATCATATCTATGTTTTTGACATGAAATCCAAAAATAAGTTTTGTTTAAATACAAAAACTCCAAACTCATGAAATAGACTATCAAAATAAGTTTTTCTAAGTATATGAAGCATAGATGTATATAGATCAAATGTAATATACATTAAACCATGTAAACTTGTTTTGATTCTATCTATCCATGAAAATCATATATATGAAAAATCGAAACCGGTTAAACCGAAAAACCAAACATATGAAACTTTAAACTTGTGTGTGTATTGTGAACTTGAGCATATCAACACTATCTGATCTTTACAATGATCTAAACACAATCTTAAACTAAACAAACCGAGGTCTTCTTATAGAACTTCTTCTCCAAGTTGACTCGATCCAAAACCGATCCAACGAGCTTGACTCCAACCGAGCACTAGATGTGATCTTAACGCTCGAGCTCTTGAATCAACATGTGAAAACTCCAAACCACCTTTGTTGAAGCTAATCATCTACTAATATCTTGATCAAATATCTGAAACTAAATATCACAAGATTATTAGTAAACTATAACTATATGTGTTAATCATCATCAAAACTAGAGTGAAGGGCTTCTGGGCCAACAATCTCCCCCTTTTTGATGATGACAAAACTCATGGAGTTATATATGCATGGATTAAAGTTAAGCTTCATAGAAGCTCCCCCTTTAACTCATGCATAGCAATAAACATAAAGATATGTAATGAATGCTCAATATAGATATGCATTAAGGAAATGAAACAAACATGATCATTGATACCAATGAAATAAACATGCTCTTGATACCAATTTTAAAATAAAAATATTCTTAAAAAAATGTTGCTCTTGATACCAACAAAAGCTCTTGATACCAACAAAAGATGCTCTTGATACCAATGGTAAGAGATAACAAATTTAAACAAACATGCATACTTAAACAAACATGCATATATCAAATTTAAATAAACATGCATATTTAAACAAACATGCATATATCAAACTCCAAAATATCTCTCCTCTTTTTTGTCAATTCATCAACAAAAGGGTACAAACAATAAAGGGCATAAATAATATTTTTCTCCCTTTTTGCAAAAATCAAACAATAAAGGTACATATGCTATATACATTTATAAAAAGGAGAGACATAAAGTTAACTCCCCCTGCATACATGCATTTATATGAAAAGAGATGACTAAACCCTAACCACATAAAACATAATATATAATGTATAAAAGGAGATGTGAAGCTCCTACGACACACGTGTACTACATACCAAAGAAAGTCAATCACTTTAATATGACATACACTCAACATGAATCTATATATAGAGAAGATGTTAAGCTTCTCTTGCATATAAGCAATACAAATCAAAACATTATGATACCAATTGAAAAATATATCAATTTAGTATGAAGGTATTGATTGCTAAATTGAAAGAACAATCAAAGAGTTAAGAATTTACCGTGTAGCTTGTGGCTAACGGGTCGTGTCCACGAGGAGGAATGCGATGAAATCTTTTCGGTGATTCGTTTAACAACAAAGAATTGTGCTCGTTTTTTTTTGTGAAAAGAGAATGGAAAGAAGGAGATGATTAAAAGAGAAATTGCAACTTTTAGAGAAGGCTTTGGAGAAGGTGATTTAAAAAGCTCGAAAATTGTTTTGTTGATTATAATAAGGAAGAAAATCTGGGCTCACTATCTCACTACTCAACTGTTCATTCTTCTATTGAAATCCTAAATGCCTCAACTTGATCATAGGCAAAACTTAAGATTGACTTTAGAAAGTTTGAAGTAAAGCACATAAGATGGTTGGAAGAGTTCACTCTTTTCTTTAAGAAATCGTTTTGAATCGGATGTTAAATCATCAAGCGCGAAGAAGCAAGTATGAAATAAAAACAGTTCAAGAAACGTTTTTAAAAGAAGTACGAGTTTAAAAATTCAAACCCATCCTCATGTGCCTTCAAGAACACTTTCAAGAGAGAAAGGCTTTAAGTAAGTCATGCAAATGATTCATTGGGTCTTTTTCTTTAAAAACAGAAGAGAAGAAGAATTGAAGAGAGATACAATAGTGAGCCCAGAAAACCGATCTAGCTACTCATGGAAAACAAAGAAGAAAGCAAGTAAATAATGCATGACATACCTTAATAAGAGTGGAAGAAAATGTGGCTCGAATCTTGTATTGATGTCACTTCAATCTTCAAGTACAAGCACTCAATTCCTCTCTCTCACAAGTATTTGTACTTGACTACAAATTGAAAAACAAAAATACAACTTTTGTGCTAGCTAACAAAGAGCCTAAATCCTTAGAAAATAAACATAAATTCTAATCCTAGTCTTCGCTCCTTTTTGCTCTGTTGAAACTAGTATTTATAGGGAAAAACCAAAAGGGGAGGATCCTGGGAAGATTGGGGGAGCAAACGCTCCCCCAACAGACATTACTTGGCCGCGGAAACGCGGCTTGGGCCGCGTTTCCGCGGCCTGGTGTGGCCAAATGGCCACACCCAGTTGGCTGGCTCTCCTGGTTTGTTGAATATCCTGTATCTTCTTCTGATTTCTTGTTTCTGCTCCAAAAGTTGACGAAACAGCCTTTGATTGTTTGGCTTCAATCACTTGATTTAGGGAGGATTCTTCTCAACCGATTTTCAACCTCTCTGATATGCCCTGATTCCTTGATTTCGAATTAATTCTGATTTAATTCAGAATTTGATGAGCTTTTGGGCTCATTTCTCTTCACTCTCCTTTAGGAATGGGCCTGCAAATAAATTAAACATTTAATTAAGAAAATGTAGAGTTTATTCTATAATAAGTAGGAGAATATGATAATAAATGTGCAATATTAGTGACCAATCACACCCCCATACCTATCTTTTGCTCGTCCTCGAGCAAAACAACTAAACTATACTAAGGATTATTAGACCACTTTCGCAGGTCACGCGATTGCACTGAGCATGTGTAACAAGCCGTTAAACCTCTAGGTTTCCCCTAGAGGACGAGTTTGTCTCGTGAGGATTTTCAGTAGATTACACCCACAAAATTCATAAAGAAAAGAGAAACAAAGAGTTAGTATTTTCGAAAAGCATTTTGAAAGAGAAAAATATTTGAAATATAATTGTAAGATTTAAGTAATCTATAAGTTATAGGAAAAACTGAATTTTTCATTCCTAAACTTAGTCTCTATTCAAAAATTTGTTATCAATCAAAGTAAGGAGTCAAATTGTACTTCTCATTTAGTCTATTACTTTACCCTAAGTCATATGCACCTTGTGACCGTGAAAATTTTGACTAAGGGTTCATTAACTCTAACTCTTATACCTTATTTATTATATATATATTTGGTATTATTCCTTAGTTCTATTAGGCTTTCTAATCTGCCCATGTAGCGAGCCTTTAATCGATGACTCCCAAACCAAACGGTCTTAGGGCACCGGGTGAGAAAAACCCCAAGGACTTAAGGACTCGAGCAAACAAGGTCACAAAACTAAGGATTTATTATATGAACCACTTTTAGGCGTGAATAGTTATGCTTTATTAGGCACAAATACCCAACTTAATCAGAGGATTTTTATATATTTTTTCTCAAACTTATCTAATCATCTTTCGCATAAATACTAAGGCTTGCTTAGGCCAAAGTACCTAGCTAATCAATAATTAGATTTGTTCATCTTTCATAGATATTTTTTCCTTTTTTTTTTTTATATATGAGGCATAAGAATCTTTGTTTTTGAACCCTAAGTGTGTAAGTGTATGAAGTGTGCATATTTCATTAAAGTAAAGATCAAGACTAAATTACTTTGACAAATTATCTTCCTAACCCTAAAAATCAAACAAATAATCTTATTTTGATCAAGTTTAAGAAATCCTAATTTTGATTTTCCTATTCTTAAAATTGACTCAATTTCTTACAAAAAATATGTCAAAATATTGTTTCTATTTTCAAAATTTTTTTAAAAGTAAAGAAAAACCTAAGTTATGTTAGAATCCTCCCCACACCTATCTCATGTATTGTCCTCAATGTATGAATTAATGCATAGATGCATGAAAAAGAAGAAAGGGAAGGAAAATGTTACCTTAAGGTGGTGGTTCCGGTGGTGGTCTGATTGGTCCACGAAATGCGGCCCAATCGACTTTTCGTGGAGTTCGGAGGAACCCATCAGAAATCTCTCTAATATAACCCATTAAAATTATGTATCCATGAAGGATTTTATTAAAAATTTAACCCCATCTAATTTCCAAATTCCATAATTAATTTCGGAGTCAAATTTGTCAAACGCCTTGTCCCAAAATGAAGTGTGAAAAGATAGAATGATTGACTTGGACTTAGGAAGTACGGGAACTAATACTGACTCAGGAAAGTGATTTAAGTCAAGTAAAGGCTCAGGAGTCGAGATTGGTTCAGGAAGTGTGTCCAAATCAAGAAGTTGAACCTCAAGTCCACATTCATTTTCCAACAATGGAATGTGACTTAATATTGGTGATTCAAGTTCAAGAATGATAGGTGTGGGAATCAAAACTGACTCTAAAATATTACTCAAGTCGGGTAACAAAATAGGAGTCAATATTGATTCGGAAATTTAAACTGGATCACAAATTTGAGAATCTAGGTCACATTTTTCATTTAGTTCAATTTCGTAAAAATGAGAACTTGCCAATTTGTCAATAGGACTTTCAAAAGTGTAAAATTGGTCAAGTTCAATATGATGATCATCAAAGATGGGTGATTCAATTTCATGATGAATTGGCACAGGATCCAATGTTGACTCGGGAAAAAGATTGAAATCAGGTGAAGTCACCGGAGTCATTATTGAATCAGGAAGTAGAATTGAATCACTAAGTTGAGGTTCAGGATCATATTCATTCTTAAGTTCTATTTCAGGAAAGGAATAACTTGCCAAACTGTCAATATCTTTTTCAAAATTTGGAGTTTGGGCAAGTTCAAATGATTGTTTGAAATGGAACCTTGATTTCCAAAACAACATGACTCTTCGGCTCTAACAGATTGGTTAGCGACATCAGAACTGGTCAAACGGTGAGAACATAGAGATTGGACCATCTTATCTATGTCATGATTACGAGCGTTTTGAGCCTGAGTCATGGCTTCAAGCATCTTTTCATAGTTGATTGGTTCATCGTTTTGTTAAAAAGATGAAGTGTTGTCTTGAAATTGGTGGTGAAATTGTAAGTCCATCAGATTTTGTGATTTTTGTTTGGACTCACGCATACTCATTTCCAAAATTGATGGTTTTCTATTTTGGACTGGTGGAACTGAGTATGAATCTTGAAAATATTGTGGACTAGGTGGATAAAGAGGACAAGTTGGTTAAAAATTAGACTCGGGGGAGGTGAATCCCCACTGACTCTGTGAAGAGTTGAAATTATTCTGAAAATTATGGTTATAAGATTGGGGGCATGGGTTATATTGATTCGGATAAGACCAATCCGACACACTAGGTTGGTTAAAGTTATGATATGCCGGGTTGGTAATATCCGAAAAAGAGGTCGGTGTGTAATATGGATTACTATAAATTGAAAAAATTGTTATTATAAGCCATATCACACAATAAAATACAAACAAAGAAGGAAAAAAAACAGATAAGCACACACAAATAAAAGGAAAAAAAAATCTAAACTAAGTTAGGGTAGACCTATGACCTAGACGACTCCTAACTGGTTAGACTGTCCACCGGAGGTATAATACAGATTTTGATCACAAGCTAATCAGCCAGGTCAGGGCAAGATTGGTGGGAGGTTATCCGTCAAAGACGTTCCTTAATTAAATAACCACCAACCTTCGGGCTTTCGGCCCTTAATCCCCTTCCTAGACACTGATTTGGCAGGAGTCAAATTCTAACACTTTTCCCCTTAGGATAATCTCCTAATTGAGTCCGAGATGTCCCTAGAGCCAACGTCTACTCATTTTTAGTTAGGCTTGGGTTAGTGAGTGAGGAGATTGTTTGTGGGCTAAGAGAGGGTAATGACTTTCCCACCTTATCTTGTTTATAGGACAAGCCCTTAGATCAATTTAGTGCAGTGTACAAGAAAAGCAACACTTAAGCAATGTAAACAATCCAAAAGTGTTCTTATATTAGATGCTATGCACACGTACCTTTGCTCCAGCACTCTTCAACAGTAAATAGAAAATGTAATGAATTAGACACGTGCCTAAATGTAAAGTCTAAATCATTTTAGCATTTACAATCATCATTTTACTGTTGAGGTTAGAAAGTAAATACAGTGAATCAAACAAGGAAATAAATGCTGCAGATATTTAAATTGCGCAATTCAGCCAACCTGCAGAAAATACAGGTTAGTAGTTCACTCAGTTTGCCACAGGACTGTAGCAAATCTGAGGGCTTCTTGGCTCTGCTTTCTTGAGCAGAGTCCAAGGCCACTTATGTGTCACTGCAGCAAGAATTCCTTTTTGTTGAATCTGTGCAAAAAAAATAAAGAAGAAAGTTAACCAAAAATGTAAACTTTTAAAGAGAGTAACTTACCGTCCCTCCCCAGCAATGGCGCCAAAATTTGATTGAGGTTGAACCTGCAAAAAAAAAACAGTATTTCAGAACTTTAAAATAAAGAGTGCAAGTGCTCAATTCTACCGCAATAGCAAGTGGCTATGCGGGTCGTGATCCACAAGGAGAAACTAGCGATAGAAGCTTTTTAGTAAGTTCTCTTTTAAGTTACAAAGAATGGTTAAAGTTCTTCTTTAGTTCTTTAAAAGAAAAAGAGAAAAATTAGGTTAAAGTTAAGTGAGGAAGAAAGTGGTAGAATGAGAAGGTGGAGAAATTAGAAAATGACTATGTACAAATAAATTGAAAAAGAGTGAAAAAGATTTGGAAGATGTGGTGTTGGTGATCTAAACTAAAAGTTACAAGAAAAGAAAGAACAACTAAAAATAATTACTTACTTCCTTTTGACCAAAAGCTTACCTTGAATCTTGGCGACGATGTTACCTTGAAGTGGAGGCAATCAGCGCATAGCCCATAAGAGTTGATTATTGTCTCTTCCACATTACATCATCAAGAGAAAACAAGCATGAAATGATACAGAGAGACTCAAATCCATCGTCATGAGCTATCGGTGGCACTCGCAAAGGCAAGGCTCTTTCGATGCTTTTAGACTCACTTGGATAGCAATTGGTACAAGAATGAGTGAAGTAAAAAAGAAGAAGAAGAACACAAAAATAAAGTTCATACAAAAGGAAACTACAGATTCAATTTTATAACAATAAGAGAAAAGAAGAAACCTTACACCGGTGTCACTCTCAGCACAAGTTTCGTCTCGTTCTCCTATGAAACTCTGATCTCCTCTGATTTACATAATTTAAAACTAAAAACTACATGAAAAGAAAAACAAAAACCTAAACTAAAAAATGGAAAAATGGAGTAAACCCTATCTCTGCATGATCGTCCCCTGGAGGCTCTGAAAATCTCAGTATTTATAGGCAAAACCCAACCTATAGGAGCGTATGAAGATAGGGGGACCAAACGCCCCCCTAACTCACCAACAAAGCCACAGAAACGCGGCTTTGGCCGCGTTTCCGCGGCCAGGGTGTGGCCAGGTGGCCACACCCTGTTGGTGGTGCTCCCCGGTTCTCGATTTGTATTTATCTTTATCTGGATTTGTAGTTTATATCCGGGATTTTGACGAAATGGCCTTTGATCCTTGGCTTTAACCGATCGATTTGTAGGGATTTGTTCTAACTGGTTTTCAATCGATCTGAACCGACCTGATCTGTCCTGATTTGCTGAGTTCGAATTAATACTGATTTAATTCATTTGATGGGCTTTTGGGCTCATTTCTCTTCACTCTCCTTTAGGAATGGGCCTGCAAATAAATTAAACATTTAATTAGGAAAATACAGAGTTTATTCTATAATAAGTAGGAGAATATGATAATAAATGTGCAATATTAGTGACCAATCAGGTATACATCGAAACATCATGATACAAATTGAAAATAAACAAAACATTTTGAAGAAACCAACAAAAATTTTGATACCAATTGAAAGATATAAATATATAGGAAATCTTGATACCAATTGTAAAAATTAGTACCAATTGAAAATATTTTACACTTTTGATACCAATTGCAAAACACAAACCAATCTTTTTGTTTAAACAATAAAATCATTTTACAATAACGATACCAAATAGAGAATAATATCAATTTAAGATTCCTTGTACCAATATTGACAATGAAACATATACCAATTGAAAATAATTTTTCATTGGGAGCGTAGGAACTAATTGAAAGCTAAGATATCAATTAACAAATGTCCTTTTCCAACATAAAGAGTGAGAGTAAGATACCAATTGTAAACAAAATCGATTGAAAGGTAAAACATGAATTTTCTCCCCCTTTATGAAATACTAATGAAAATGATGCATAAGCTTGTATAAGATACTAATTTGAAAAATAATTGTCATTAAGGACTAAATCAAGCTTAGCATAGCAAAATTTGTACTCAAAGATATAAAGATATAGTAAGTACAATAAAAACACATATATATGTATGAAAATGTAAATACCAATCTAAATTGATATTGTTTGAAGTTGAAGCATACATATATAGGAACAAATATGAGTATACAAAATAAATATCAATTGTGATACCAATTGAAAAACACAATGAGGATCAAGTGTATAACTCATAAAGACCATCCTATTCATGCACATGTAAAAATGATTTTCAATTTGAGCATATAAGGCATGGTCGCCCATCCAACCACCCTTCGATGGAAGGGGTTTTCAAAAAAATAAGTTTGAAAATAATTTTAGCATATTTGAAACTCTTCCAAAATGAAGAAATACACAACTAGTTTTATGAAAAACTTGAAAACTAGTATGAAATCCTTCAAGCAAGGAATAAAACTATAACATATTCATGAAAACATGAAAATCACACAATCATCAACACTCAAATAGCAATAAAGCTCATATAGTCTCATGAAAACAAATCATGAGTAAACATCAAATAATATGAGTGTACAAAGTCATGTAATCAACAAAATCATGGAATAAGGCAATTAAACTCAATATGAAATTCTTTTATAACAAATGAAAATTTAATTTTCATCCAAATAATACTAACTCCAAGGCATATGTATGTTTTGTCAAAACTAAAGGCATACATACATATCCAAACACAATTGAGTCTATAAAGAGATTTTGCATGAAAGGCAAATGACTCAAGGTTATACATGTATATTCAATAGTTTTGGCAAAATTTACATATACATTAAGTTAAAACATATCATCATGAAAATATGTCCAAAAATAGGGAATACAAGTCAAAATGCATGAATCATCAAAACTAGGCTATACTAGTACATCTAATGGGTACAAATGAGCAATTTAGCACAAACATATAATAATCAATTTGTGGCTCACTAATTGTACAAGTATTGACACAAGTTTTAATGAAAACTATATCTTAAACATGAAATCAAGTCATGAAGCATATAACAAAACATAAACTAATAAGATCATTATTTAAATGCACATGTCTTAAATCTATGATATTGATCGGGGGGAAACTAGCACTCAAAAGTGTGGTTTAATGAAATCGATGAAAAGCTCATATGCGCTAATGTACTCTCGATACTTCCGTTATAGCATTGGCTCAACGGGTCGAATCCACAGGGAAGGGGAGGCGATAGAAGCATTGACAGTTTTTATTCACGTTGTTTGTTACAGTTCTTCTTGTTAAAGAATGAAAAAGAAAGTGAAAAGAAAAGAAAAGGAAAACAAGCATGTAGTAGGTGAGGAGAGCGATGAAAACGTCGATGTGAAAACCAAAGTGAAGTGGTTGGGAAGCAAAATAGAAAAGAAGAAGAAGCTTGTAGTAAAGAAGATGAAACAAGGGTGAACTAAGAAGGCGGTGAAAACATCGATAGAAAAATGATAAAAGAGTTTTGAAAATAGTTTCTAAAACAAGATAAAATAAAACTCATGGCTACTAACTACTAAGTGCTCCACTAACCATGCTAACCTCTTAGTGATAGTTGCCTCACATTTGATCCTCGGCCATCACTAATCCTTGGCTTCAAGAGACGATACAAAGCATGGCAAATGAGATGGTTCTTTACATTCAAACTTGTATCAAGATCAAGCTAATACAAACATTAGATCATCAAACCATTAGAAGGAAGCATGAAATAAGAGAGACTTAGCTTGGTTAGCAAGTTAGATGTTAGAACCCATCATCAATGGCTCTTGCAAGAACAAGGCCTTATAGAGGCTACCCGATTCATGTGGATTATCAAGTAAGTGGTTAGATGGTTAGTGGTTAGTAGTTAGATTGCCATGAGAAGAAAAGTTAGCAAAGCATCATGTAGAAGATGAAGAAGATTACATTGGAGAAGAAAGGAGGCACTTTTACATAGACTGTCACCATCTATTACATCAATCCCTCTCTATCTCTCTCTCTGAATCTCTCAGCCCTACTACAAGATCTAAAAACGAAATAACATAATAAAATACAAGAAATGAAGAACACCTACCTACACTACACTAAAACATAGAAACCCTAGCCCAAAAATGAAAACTTCTCGTTTGGCCAAATACAGGGATATATATAGGCATAGGCACCTTCTAGAAGACGAGACGGGGCCACGCGTCGAAAATCGACACGTGGCTCCACTCCATTGCCGCGAAAACGCGGCAATTGCCGCGTTTCTGCGGCAATACCAGGGACTTAGGTCCCTGGTTTTTGTCAGTGAGTCCCCGTTGGTTCTAGCAACTTCCTGGTATATCCCTTTTCTGGTAATTTCATCCGAATATTCGTCTGACGTGCGTAAGAGTCTAGGTTCATCGTATCTTCTAGATGATCCCTTGCTTGGCCCTCACGAAATTCGGGATTAATTACCCTAAAAGGGGTTTAATTAAGCTCTTATTACTCCTTTGCCCTTGAACTCTTGATTTACTACTGCAATAGAGACCAAAACATGGTTTGGACCGACAATTTATTCATAAATCGGTGGGGAAATGCGATATAATAATGCATAATTGTAGACTAATCACACCCCACACTTATCTTTTGCTCGTCCTGAGCAAAACAAGAAAAGAAAAACTATACTAAAAAGGTTATTACACCACTTTCGCAGGTGACGCGATTGCACTGAGCGTGTGCAACAAGCCGTTAAACCTCTAGGTTACCCTAGAGGAGGAGTGTTGTCTCCTGATCCTGAGGATTTCAGCGGATTGCACCCACCAAATGCATAAAGAAAGAAGACAAATGTTAGTATTTTAAAAATGCATTTTGAAGGAGAGACGAGTTTATGAAATATTTTTGAAAAAATATAAGCGATCTAAGGTCATAAGTCCACCAAAAATCATTCTTCCTTAAACTTAGTCTCTATGCAAGATCTTGTCTTCAATTAAGGTAAGAATTCAAAATTGAATTGAATATTTTATCCTTCATAAAACTTAGATAATATGCACTTTGTGATAGTGAAGATTTCTGGGATTTCAACTCCAACCATCAAGCCATTTATTTATATTCATATATATATATATATTTATTATTATTATTATTATTATTATTATTATTTTTCTTTTTTCTTCCCTTAGTTTTCTTAGGCTTTCTAGTTCACCCATGTAGTGAGCCTATAACCGATGACTCCCAACCAGAAGGTCCTAGGGCACCAGATGAGAAAACATCCCTCGGGTTTAAGGACTCGAGTAAACAAGGCCACAAAACTAAGGGGGATTTATTTGTTTCTTTTGACCACCGTTAGGCGTGAATAATCATGCTTCTTGAGGCATAATTATCCAGCTTAATAAGTGATGATTTTTTTCTTTTTATTTATGGCGTTTTAGGTCTTTGTTTCCATCCCAAAAATTGTGTAAGTGTGAAGTGCGTACTATCTAAGAAAATTCAAGATAAAATTATCTCCCCAATTTATCTTACTTAGCCTATAATTTTAAACAAGATCCATTATTTCGACTAGGTTTAAGATGTCATAATTAAGGCTTCCTTAATTTCTAAGATCATCTTAATTTTTTTTTTAAAAATAGATCAAAACTTTGTCTCTTATTTCAAAAAATTTTTAAAGAAAGAAAAAATTCCTATACAAAAGGGAAGATTTCTAAAAATATCCTAAAAGAAGTGTAAAAGAAGGAAAATCTAAAAACTCTATGTTAGTAAACCCTCCCCCACACTTATCTCATGCATTGTCCTCAATGCATCGTGATGTATGTATGCATGAAATAAATAGAGAGGGAAGAAAAAATCACCTCAAGGTGGTGGTTCCGGTGACGGTCTGATTGGTCCACGAAATGCGGTCCAATCATTCTTACGTGGAGTCCGGAGGAATCCACCAGAAACCTCTAGAATACAACCCACTAGAATGATGTATATAAGTATAATTTTTATTAAAAATTTTACCCCATCTAATTTCCAAATCTTCAAAATAATTTCAGAGTTGAATTTATCAAGACCCTTGTCCCAGAATGGAATGATAGATTTGGACTCAGGAAATACAGGAACTAATACCGACTCAGGAAAAAGACTTAAGTCAAGTAAAGGTTCGGGAGTCGAGATCGGTTCAGGAAGTGGGTCCAATCAAGAAGATGAAGCTCAAGTCCACATTCATTTCCCCATGATGAAATGTGACTTTCTAAGGTGGTGATTCAAGTTTAGGAATGACAGGTATGGGAATCAAAACTGACTCTAAAATGTTGCTCAAATTGGGTAACATAACAGGAGTCAATATTGATTCAGGAATTTGAACTGGATCACAAATTTGAGGATCAAAGTCACATTCCTCATTGAGTTCAATTCCATAAAAATGAGAACTTGCCAATTTATCAATGGAACTTTCAAAAGTATGAAATTGGTCAAGTTCAATATGATCATCATAAATGAATGGTGATTTAATTTCACAATGGACTGGCATTGGATCCAATACTGACTCGGGAAAAGGATTGAAATCAGGTGAAGATACCGGAGTCATAATTGAATCAGGAAGTATAATTGAATCACGAATTTGAGGTTCATGATCATATTCATGCTCATGTTCAATCTCAGGAAAAGGATAACTTGCCAAAATGTCAATGGGATTTTAAGTTTGGACAAGTTCAGGTGGATGTGCTGAAATTGAATCTTGATGTTCAAAATGATAAGAGTCCTGGGTCAGATCGATAGAGTTTGGCATAGCTGAATTGGTCAAAGGTTGATAAGATAGAGTTTCCTCATTCCTATAAATGCTAACCAATTGACTCAATTGTGTTTCCAACCTATTGACAGACTCAGCAGATGATTTTTGAAATTGTAACATAGACTCCTGCAAGATTTCTATACTCTTTTCTAGACTTGATTTTTCTACAAGTGGATGCTCTAGAATGGGAGTATAAGAATCTTGGTTTTGGAAATTTTGTGAAGAATGTGAGTCAGAAATATTTTGAGATTGAAGCTTGGACTCACACAAGAGTTCCTTACTCATTTCCAGGGCAGATGGTTGTTCATTATGAGGAGGTGGAACTGAGTAAGACTCTTGAAAATACTGTGGAATTGGAGAGGCTAATGTTTTCTAAAGTTGTTGCTCGACCTCTTGTAGATTGTCTTCTATACTCTTTTATAACTCAGATTTTTCTTCAATTGGTGGTTCAGAAAAAGGAGTATAGGAAGCGAAATTGGGGAATGAACATTGTGTAAATTGTGGACAAGGTGAACATGGGGGACAAGGAGGTTGAAAATTAAACTCGGGGGAAGTGAATCCCCATTGACTCTGTGACGAGTTGAAATTATTTTGGAAATTATAGTCATAAGAATGTGGGTATGGGTTGTATTGATTCGGATAAGGCCAACCCGGTGTATTTGGTTGGTGCATATTGTAAAAAGCCGGGTTGGAATTATCCGAATCGAACGGGGTCGGTGTGAAATATGGATTCATATTCGGATTGAAAGAATTATTATTGTTGAATTCCATTTCACAAACAATTACAAACAAAAAGGAAAAATCAAACAACAAACAAAAAGAAAAAAAAACCAAGCCTAAAGTAAGGTTGACCTAGACCTATATGACTCCTAACTGGTGGATTACCCGGGGGAGGTTGTTGCTTGAATCCGACCACAAGCTAATCGGCCAGGTAGGGGCAAAATACGGTGGGAGGTATCCGTGCGTAAGCAACGGGCCTTAATTACGCCAAACCACGGTATCTTCGAGGCGTAACCTCTTAATCCCCAACCTTAGACACCGATTTCATAAGAGTAAGATTCAAAACAAGTTCCACCCTCGGTCATCTCTTAATGAGTCTGAGATGTCCCTAGGGGCCAACGTCTATCAAATTTTATTAGGGCTTGGGTTGTGTGAGTGGGGAGGTGGTTTTTGGGCTAAGGAAGGGTGATAAAATCTCCACCTTATCTTGTATGGGTTTTGCCCTTAATTTTAATTCATGCAAGTGTGCAATATAGACAAGAATATAACACAAAGCGATAAATCACCCACGTGTTTGTCCTATGCTATATGCAATGCCATATGTACATCTCCATCCAGATCACAACAACAGAACAAAATACAGTATATTGGAATTGAATTGACACGTGCCTAAATGCAAATGTCTAAGCCGTTTTAAAAGCGTCCAAATACCGTATTTTAGTTCGTTAGTTTATTACGGTGTGTAGGCAATCAAAGCAGGAAAGATAGCAGTACAAATCTACTAGCTATTACAATGAACACATCCCAGCACAACAAGATACACAATGATTACAAAATGGCCGCGTTTTCGCGGCGAAAGTCGCGTTTGCGTGGCGGTTCTTTAGAAGCTGGGGCCCTGCTTTCAAGAGCAGGGAGATGCAAGCTAGTTTATGTTCTGCAATGTTAAGATCATGTAAAGAATGTCCTGCACACCAAAACAGAGAAGACAATGTTAACAAAAACGTGAAATCAAAACCATTTCCTTCCCCGGCAACGGCGCCAAAAACTTGATCGGGGGGAAACTAGCACTCAAAAGTGTGTGTTTAATGAAATCGATGTAAAAGCTCGTATGTGCTAATGTACCCTCGATACTTTCGTTGTAGCATTAGCTCAACAGGTCGAATCCACAGGGAAGGGAGGCGATAGAAGCATTGACAGTTTTATTCACGTTGTTTATTACAGTTCTTCTTTGTTAAAGAATGAAAAAGAAAGTGAAAAGAAAAGAAAAGGAAAACAAGCATGTGGTAGGTGAGGAGAGCGATGAAAACGTCGATGTGAAAAACAAAGAGAAGTGGTTTGGAAAGAAAAATAGAAAAGAAGAAGAAGCTTGTAGTAAAGAAGATGAAACAAGGGTGAACTAAGAAGGCGGTGAAAACATCGATAGAAAAATGATAAAAGAGTTTTGAAAATAGTTTCTAAAACAAGATAAATAAAACTCATGGCTACTAACTACTAAGTGCTCTACTAACCATGCTAACCTCTTAGTGATAGTTGCCTCACATTTGATCCTCGGCCATCACTAATCCTTGGCTTCAAGAGACGATACAGAGCATGGCAAATGAGATGGTTCTTTACATTCAAACTTGCATCAAGATCAAGCTAATACAAACATTAGATCATCAAACCATTAGAAGGAAGCATGAAATAAGAGAGAGTTAGCTTGGTTAGGAAGTTAGATGTTAGAGCCCATCATCATGAGCCATCAATGGCTCTTGCAAGAACAAGGCCTTATAGAGGCTACCCGATTCATGTGGATTATCAAGTAAGTGGTTAGATGGTTAGTGGTTAGTAGTTAGATTGTCACGAGAAGAAAAGTTAGCAAAGCATCATGTAGAAGATGAAGAAGATTACATTGGAGAAGAAAGGAGGCACATTTATATAGACTGTCACCATCTATTACATCAATCCCTCTCTATATCTCTCTCTCTGAATCTCTCAGCCCTACTACAAGATCTAAAAACGAAATAACATAACAAAATACAAGAAATGAAGAACACCTACCTACACTACACTAAAACATAGAAACCCTAGCCTAAAAATGAAAACTTCTCGTTTTGGCCAAATACAGGGATATATATAGGCATAGGCACCTTCTAGAAGACAAGACGGGCCACGCGTCGAAAATTGACGCGTGGCTCCACTCCATTGCCGCGGAAACGCGGCAATTGCCGCGTTTTCGCGGCAATACCAGGGACTTAGGTCCCTGGTTTTGTCAGTGGGTCCTCGTTGGTTCTAGCAGCTTCCTGGTATATCCTTTTTCTGGTAATTTCATTCGAATATTCGTCTGACGTGCGTAAGAGTCTAGGTTCATCGTATCTTCTAGATGATCCCTTGCTTGGCCTCCACGAAATTCGGGATTAATTACCCTAAAAGGGGTTTAATTAAGCTCTTATTACTCCTTTGCCCTTGAACTCTTGATTTACCTGCAATAGAGACCAAAATATGGTTTAGACCGACAATTTATTCATAAATCGGTGGAAAAATGCGATATAATAATGCATAATCATAGACTAATCAGATATACACAATAGTTAAACTAAAGTGAGAACACCAAAATATGGGTCCATATGAACATGGGTGTATCTCAAATACTATACATGTATGTCAAGTCTAATTATCATAGAATTTAACATAGTAATCAAAACATGCTAAAAATCAATAACATAAAAGCATGTAAACTAAATGAGGAGTAAGAGATCGTTACCAAAACCATTAGGGCAAATCTCTATGTCTCCAAACCATAGTGGTCTTGCCACCAAACTTTTCTTGAAAGTGATGCATCCAAAATTGTCACCTTTAAGCGCGGAACGCATTCACCTCAAGGCACCATCACTCTCACGTCATTTGAGAGCCCCCACCTTCATCAAATACCATAGGGGTGGATTTTGGTACCCAAACTCTATTGGGTCCATGGGGGTTAGCACCTTTCCTAACCCAACATATTTATTTGCAAAATTTACATTATGTATCCTATCATAACAAAATCTTGCAAGGTGGCCCTTACGACCACAATGTGTACAAGTGTACACATGAGCGTACATAGTGTTATGTGTATGAACGTGAGGAGCATGTGTATGCCGTGGTTTGTGTGCATGCATAGGTGGAACTTGTTTCTTGCGAAACATGGATTCCAAACGTGTGTGGTTCATGACACATTGGCTCAAAGTGGAGCCCAAACAAACAACACTTTTCTTCAAAATACAAATATCATTTTTAATACTTGAAGATAAAGTGGAGCATGCAATAGGTAAGCTAGATGATGAAGCTACACTAGCATAGCAAACATAAGTATCTAAATCATTTTTCAAAGAAATATTTTACTTTGAAATCAAATCCAACTCTTTTGAAATAGAAGCAATTTTGTTTTTCAAAAATTCATTTTTTTTATAACAAAATCAAGTTTTGAAGATGGGACTTCATTTTTCTTCAATACAATTTCACAATCATTTCTATTTTTCAAAATTTCATTTTCTTTTAGGGCAAGGTCAAGTTGGGATTTAAGTGAGTCACGTTCACTTAAAATCTCTTCCTTCTCTTGCAAAATCAAATCAAGTTTTGAAATTAACTCCTTGTTTGCATTATTTAATTTAAAAGATTTTTTTTTCAAAACTTGGTATTTTTCTAACATTTTTCACAAACAATAGATAGTTCTTCATTTAATACATCGGCATCAATATGATCATCGCCGGAAGAACTAGCACAATCATCTAGTTGAGTTTCTGAATTTATCTCAAGAGAGTTATTCCCTTGGACCATGTAGTATTGTTGTTTGGATTCTCCTCCACTAGATTCCTCCTCCACTATGTTAGGCGTTTGAAGCTTTGGAGAGGTCAACGTGTTTCACACTACAAAGGCAGAATCACAATGAGAAACTAAACACAAATATTCTTTGTTAAGCGTGCTTCTAAGTGCCTCTAGGGCTTATGCATTGGCCTCTATATGCTTGCTATTATCAAGATAGGATTTCTTGGTAGCGGCAAGAAAAACATGCAAACCTAGGGTTTTTAGGTACATACTCATCCTAAATTTTCACATGTCAATGTTGGAAACATCATACATGGGAGGGGTCAAGCAATCCACGAGTGTGTATAAATAAATATGTGTGCAAATGTAAAAACTAGATTAGAAACCAAGATCTCACTCCTAAATGGTTAAACCTAATATCAGGAGCGTAGGCTCTGATACCAATTGAAAGTACACCTAGAGGGGGGTGAATAGGTGTAAGGCTAATCTAATGATAAATGATTCGGAATTTAAAAACTAATTGCAACACACTTAGTGTAACCAAAGAGTGTAACCGAATTCCCGGTGAAGGGCTCTAGACTAACTCCTCTTGATTCCTCTGAATAAGAGTTGAGGTGCTATATGA
Organism: Agave tequilana; assembly: GCA_038442645.1. Lineage (NCBI taxonomy): Eukaryota > Viridiplantae > Streptophyta > Magnoliopsida > Asparagales > Asparagaceae > Agave > Agave tequilana. Next base: position 18,495 of record JAVJIF010016069.1, read on the forward strand.
AGCTCTCTTGGTTAACACAAGTATGGCAAACAAACAAACCAAGCATATATATGATATGAACAATATGAACCAATGAATAATATAAGAGAGAGAGAGAGTGTAAGAGTAAGTGAATCAAACGCAAACACAAAGATATGTTTCGAGGTTCGAGCACCCAGCTCTACGTCCCCGCCTTCACACAGAAGGATTTCCACTAAAGCGTCCACACAGGACTTCCCACACAGGGAACCTCCACTGAGGATTTGGGTTAATACAATTTGAGAGTACACAACTCCTCTCTCAACCAATACAACCTCTCACTAGAGGCAAGGCACAAAGCCAACACAATATCAACCTCACAATTGAGGGATAGGCACAAAGCCAAAGATCAATCACCTCACACTTGAGGGATAAGGCACTTAGCCAACACACCAACAATCACCTCTACACTTAGAGGGATTCCAACACAACCTCCACAACCACCTCTTACTAGAGGGATATCAACACAATCACCTCTCACTAGAGGGATGTCACAAAGTAAGGAGGGTTACAACACTTGGTGGTCTCTCTAAACCACAAACCAATTTTCCCACAAAAATAGATCCTAATAGATAGGATAGATATGATAGGCTCAAGTGTGAGAAAACTAAAGAGTTTGGAAATCAAAAACACAAAGAAAAATACTTGGGAAAACAACTAGAATAAGATTGAAATGAAGATCAAAACCAATATCCCAAATATCCTATTTTTCTTTGATTTTCCAACTCTTTAAAAACAAATAAAGATCAAATCTTTTGGCACAAAAAACTCTTTTAAAAACTTGCTGAAAGATAGAAAATTTTGCTCTTAAAATTCTTGTCTAAAATAGCTCAAGACATGGGGTATATATAGCCCCAAAATAAATCTGCCCGTTGGCAGCTGGAAAGGGCAGAATTGCCCTTCCGGTCGACCGGGCGATCGATCGGCCAACGGTCATATTTATGACCGTTGAGCCATCGGTCGACCGGTTGGTCGACCGAAAACTGGAAACAGAGAGCAGAGCTCTCTGTCGGTCGATCGGGCGGTCGACCGAGGCCATTTCCAGAGAGCAGAAGCTCTCTGGCGGTCGACCGGCCTCCAGCCTAGGCTGCGTGCACGTTCTGTGCACGTCGATCGACCGGACCGGTTGACCGACTTCTGCCTCGGTCGACCGGTCCGGTCGACCGACAGACAGCCAGGTCAAATATTATGGGGATTAAAAACTTTAGTTTTTGACTTTAATTAAATCCCATAAAATCACATAAATTTCACAAAAATCAGTTCTTATTAGATCTTTGAAATATAAATACGTGTGAGTAAAATTCAACACATATTCTAAACAATTTGAACCATTTTTATGTTCTTGAAAATTTGTCTTAAACCAAAATCCGTATTTTCCAAAAACTAGGATTTTAAAATGTAAAACCGTTTTCTCCAAAACTTATGCAAATACAAAAACATGATATTAAAATAACTTTTAAGCATGTTGTATATGGATAGAATCCAATATATATGGATAGAATCCAATATACATGAAAGATATTATATCTATGTTTTTGACATGAAATTCAAAAATAAGTTTTGTTTAAATACAAAAACTCCAAACTCTTGAAATAGACTATCAAAATAAGTTTTTCTAAGTATATGAAGCATAGATGTATATAGATCAAATCTAATATACATTAAACCATGTAAATTTGTTTTGATTCTATCTATTCATGAAAACCATATATATGAAAAACCGAAACCGGTTAAACCGAAAAACCAAACATATGAAACTTTAAACTTGTGTGTGTATTGTGAACTTGAGCATATCAATACTATCTAATCTTTACAATGATCTAAACACAATCTTAAAATAAACAAACCGAGGTTTTCTTGTAGAACTTCTTCTCCAAGTCGACTTGATCTAAAACTGATCCAACGAGCTTGACTCCAACTGAGTACTAGATGCGATCTTGACGCTCGAGCTCTTGAATCAACATGTGAAAACTCCAAACCACCTTTGTTGAAGCTAATCACCTACTAATATCTTGATCAAATATCTGAAACTAAATATCACAATATTATTAGTAAACTATAACTACATGAGTTAATCATCATCAAAACTAGAGTGCAACACCTTCCACTTTCTTAGAGTTGGAAGCCTTACCTACACATCTCCAGTACATCTATTTAGGCGAACAAGAGACTTTTCCCATCATTATTGCATCCCATTTAAATGACAGGGAATAAGAGAATCTTAAAATAATTCTTAGGAGACATAAGAAAGTCATTGGTTGGACTATGACTGATATAAAAGGACTTAGTCCAGCTATAGTTCAACATCACATTCATCTCAAGGAAGAAGCGACACCAAAGAGAGACCCGCAGTGTAGGTTAAACCTTATAATTCAAGAGGCTGTTCATGCTGAAATCGTGAAACTCTGAGATAATGGGATAATCTATTCTATTTCTGATAGCCAATGGGTTAGTCATGTCCACACGGTTCTAAAAAAATCCGGTTTCACCGTGGTGGAAAATGAGAACAAAGAGTTGGTCCAAACTCAACTTCTTACGAAAATTCGAGTTTGCATCGATAATAGGAAGCTAAATGCAACAACTCATAAGGACCATTTCTCATTTTCCTTCATTGACCAAATGCTTGAACGTTTGGCTGACCATGAGTATTACTGTTTCCTGGACGATTACTCAGGGTATAATCAGATTCCCATTGCTCCAAAGGACCAAGAAACGACCACTTTCATGTGTCTATTTGGGACATTTGCTTATTGTCGAATGCCTTTTGGCTTGTGCAATGCCCCAGCAACGTTTCAACGTTACATGTTGAGTCTTTTCTCTGTTATGGTGGAACAATTTTTAGAAATATTCATGGATCATTTCTCCATTTTTGGAGACTCATTCGATCAATGTCTTCACCATCTCGAACTCATCTTCCAACGCTGTGCAGAGAAAAATCTGACGTAATATTGGAAAACCACTTCATGGTAAGACATGAAATTTTTTGGGTCATGAAATTTCTAAGAATGGAATTGAAGTGGATAAAATCAAGACTAATGTCATAGCTAAACTCCCAGTGCCAAAATCTATTAAAGATATCAGATCTTTCTTAGGACACGCCGGTTTTTATCGTAGGTTCATTAAAGACTTTAGCAAAATTGCTAGACCCTTAACTAATCTTTTAGTTAAGGACGCGTCCTTCACTTTCGATAGTGGATGTCTTAATGCTTGAGAGAAGCTAAAAAATGAGCTTATTTTTTGCACCAATTATCTCTGCACCAGATTGGTCAAAATCATTTGAAATCTCACTTTGTTCAAAGATGCCTTTGAATTTTGCAAGACGTGCTCTAGATGCCAAATGGTAGGAAGGATCTCAAAGCAAAACATGATGCTCCTTAACCCAATTCTCGAAATAGAACTCTTTGATATTTAGGGCAATGACTATATGGGTCCATTTCCTAATTCATTTGGAAACTAATACATATTGGTTGCAGTGGATTATGTGTCCAAATGGGTAGAAGCCATTCCAAGCAAAACTAATGATAACAAAGTTGTCAACAAGTTTTCCAAAAAGAACATCTTCTCGCGCTTCAGAACCCCTCGTGCTATCATCAGTGATAATGACACCCACTTTTGTAATAGATCCTTCGAAGATCTTATGCGAAAGTATTCCATAACTCATAAATTGTTCACACCATATCATTCTCAGACTAGTGGGCAGGTAGAGATCTCCAATAGACAAATTAAACTTATTTTTGGAGAAGACTGTGAACCAAAATAGGAAAGACTGGTCCATTAAACTGGTAGATGCCTTATGGGCCTACAGGACCACTTTCAAGACAATTCTAGGGATGTCTCCATATAGGTTAGTCTTTGAAAAGGCTTGCCACCTGCCTGTTGAATTAGAACACCGAGCTTTATGGATCATCAAACAGCTAAATTTTGATTTAGATAAGGCCGGTGACCTTCGAAATTGCAAATTTTTGAACTTGAGGCGTTGAGAAATGAGATCTATGGGAATGCTAGAATAACAAAAAGTAAGGTTAAAGTTTTTCATGATAAGTTTATCATGAGAAAAACTTTTGTCCCCAGACAAAAAGTTTACTCTATAATTCTAGGTTTCATCCTTTTCCAGGGAAGTTAAAATCAAGATGGACTAGGTCATTCATTGTAAAGATCGTGTTTTCACATGGTGCTGTAGAGATCAGTGACATCAAGAATGAGAATGATTTTAAAGTAAATGGTCAACGCCTTAAACCTTTTTTGGAATCGGTGCTAGTAAATGAGACGGTGATGGGTTTATTCGACTCAGTGCTTCTGGTAACATCACCTCTTTTACATTTTATTTCATGCATCTAGACATTTTTTTCATACATTGGTAACAATGCATGAGATAAGTATGGGGAGGAGTCTAGATAGGTTTTCTTTTAGGTTTTCTTAAAAAAGAAACTTTTTGAAGAGGAAATCTATATTTTGACTTATCTTTGTGGAAAATTAAGTTAATCTTAAGAACAAGGAGAATCATAATTAGGATTTCTTGCACTTAGTCAAAATCAGATTATTTATTTGACTTTTAGGTATAGGAAGAAAAGCTGAAAAAATAATTTAATCTTGATTGTTACCTTTATGAAATATGCACTTTATACAAGCATGTAACTTAGGATTCAAAACAAAGACTTTTGTGCCTTATTAAAGAAAAAAGAGAAAAGAAAAATAATAATCCTCTGATTAAGTTAGATAACTGTGCCTCATAAAATATAAATATTCACGCCTAAAAGTGGTTCATTTCACCAATAAAATCTTTAGTTTTGTGGCCTTGTTTACTTGAGTTCTTTAGTCCCAGGGGATTTTCTCACCTGGTTCCCTAAAACCATCTGGTTTGGGAGTCATCGGCGAAAGGCTCCCTACAAGGGTAAATTAGAAAGCCTAATAAAACTAAGGGATAAAATCAAAATAATAATAATAATAAAAATAAGGCATAAGAGTTGGAGTTGAAAAATCTCGAGTCAAAATTTATGATCACAAGGGTGCATGCTATTCGGGGTAAAATGATAGACTAAATGAGAAATTCAGTTCGAAACCTTGCCTATAATGACTATAGATTTTTGCATCCAGACTAAGTTTAGGAATGATTAATTTGATGAACTTAAGACTTATAGATTGTTTAAATTTTCAGCAAATATGTTCCAAATATTTCTCTTTCAAAAATGAGTTTTTGAAAGCACTAACACTTTGTTTTTCTTTTTATGAATTTTGTGGGTGCAATTCACTAAAAACACTCACGAGACAAAACTCATTCTCTAGGGGTAACCTACAGATTTAATGGCCTATTGCACGTGCTAAGTGCAATCGTGATTCCTACAAAAGTGAGTTAGGTTAGATTAGTTTAGTTTTTTTTATTTTGCTTGAGGGCGAGTAAAAGATATGTGTGGGGGTGTGGTTACTCATCAATTTTGCATGTTTATTATCACATTCTCATATTTATTTTTAATAAAACTTCTATTTTATCCTCTTTTTGCTTAGTGATGTGCAGACATTTATAAAAAGGAGAAAAAAAGAAAAGAGCCCAACAAGCCCAAAAAGCCTAATAAATTCAGAGATTTGAGGCAATCATATTTGGAGATTGAAAGGAAAATTTAATTAAATTCGTGATTGGAAATTAATTATTCTCTAAGTAAAGAAGAAAGGATATTCTCAGCAAATTCAGGGTTTAAATTCAAATTTTGAGAATATACCCTTTGATTATATGGCAAGATAGAGTCACAGAAGGAAGCTCTAAAAGTCTACAATTCGATCAAAATTCGGATTCAGACTGAGCATCTTTCAATAATGTGATTATAACTTTCGTTATAGAAATGCAAACATGATGATTCAAGATGCCCCAGAAAGAAAATTTAAAGGGCTATAATTCTTCTGTTGACTACTATTTTCATTTCAGTCATTTGATGAATCATGTTTAGTAATTAATATGACAGCTGGCTGTAGTCTAACTCAATTAAATTTTCAATCAAGAGAAGAAAAAGATATTCTCAGCGTATTCACAGTTCAACTTCAAAATTCTGAGAATATACCTTTTAATGAGTCAGCATTTTGATGAGTCACTAACCCAGGCTTTCTTCTATAAATACCCAGAGGATGCAGAGGAAGAAGAGAGAGAAAATTAGTAGGGTTATTGTTAGATAGAAGTTTTATTGCTTTCTAGTTTAGACCAAAAATAAAGTGAGAGAGAGAAAGAGTATTGTAATTGAAGATTGAACGTGACATCAATAAAGATTCAAGACTCTTCTTCAATTTTTTCTCTTTGTGACGGTATGTTTATGTCTCTTTTAGTTGTAATTTCATCGCTATGAGTGGCTAATTTCTCTCTTCTGGGCTCACTAATCCATCATATTTAATTCTATTCTTGGTCAATTTTAACGAAAAGACCCAGTTGAATCATTTGCATGCCTTAATTTAAGCCTTAATTTTTAGCGAGTGTTCTTGAAGGAACATGAGGATGGGATTAGTTTTTGAACTTAAACTTTGAATTAATCTTATAAAAAACTTGTTTTTATTCCATGCTTGCTTAATTTCCTTGACGGTTTAACATTCAACTTTAAGAATGATTTCAAAATTAAAGTTCAATTTCTAAAAAATATCTCATATGCTTTACTTAACTTCTCTTTAATTGCAAGATTAAACTTTTGCCTATAATCACATTGAGGCATTTAAATTTTCAAGATAAGAATTTGGAGTTGAGTCAAAGATTAGTGAGCCCGGATCATTTTCATTATTAAAAACACAACCAAATCACTATCAAAGTCTTTTTAAAAATCATCTTCTCCAAAACCTATTCTAAATCTCCAATTTTTTTTTGGAGCCACTTCTCTACTCTCCATCTTCTTTTCTTCTAAAAAGCATAAATACTAAAACTTATTTCTCAACAGCAACACCGAAAAGCTCACATCGCATCTATCCTCGTGGACACGACCCGTTAGCCGTAAGCTACACAGTAATTTAATTTTATAAACAGTAACTCCACTCGGGAAGTGAAGTTAGGGAGGTGTGATTTTAACCTTAGAACTCATTTTCACTGAGAAAATCGAGAAGATTTACTGTTACATGAGTAGTGTTTAACATAACAGGGATATGTTAGAGATGTGATATTAACTTAGTATTGAAATGAGTGCTAGAGGTATAATATTAACTTAGCACTGATGAGTCTCATTTTCATTGGGAAAAAAATCGAGAAGATCACTGTTATTGGTGTAATATTAACTCAATAGAGATATGAATTTACGATTGGAGAAAATTTGAATTATCAAAGGTATAATATTAAACTTAACATGGATTCACATTGCGATATGAGCAATTTTGGTCAGAGGTGTGATATTAACTTGGCCAAGACCAGTAATGCGATAGGAGCAATTTTGGTGGATTTGTCATTCTATTGAAGAGAATTGACAAGTTAAAATTTTATCTGCTGGGGGACTTGAGGGAAATCACTGTTAGAGGTATAATGTTAACTTAACAGTGGGGTATGCCAAAGATGTGATGTTAACTTGACATTGCGATTTGAGAAAATTTTATTAGTCTGTTATTCTGCTGGAGAGAATAAAAAGTAGGGTTTGATCCACAGGGGATACATTGGAGTTTTTACTGTCAGAGGTGTAATGTTAACATGACAGGTTCAGTCTGTAAACATTTCGCTGGGAAAATAAATACAGTTGTGGTCCTACCATTTCATGAAAGGGAATTGGTAAGGGATTTTTTGGGGGGGGGGGTTGTGGGATTGGCCTTCCTTAGGATTTTTAGCAAATCCTGAGCTATTAACGGATTTGGTATGCCTTTACCAAGTACCATTTGAGTTGGGCTAGCCATGCTATTCCCTTCAGTATGATGAGTTGTCGAGAATTTCTATTAGACTTAGAAGCAAATATTTTTCTCTATCCTTTAATCGTCGGAGGTGTCGAATTGTTGTATCACTTGAAGTGAACAGAGTTTTCTGTGTTTACAGTTTCACAGGTAACCTTCTAAAATCTCACTGGGGATTAAAGAAGTAAGTATAAACTCCATGGGGTTTTCAAAAAAAAAGGATCGCTTCCTGTTGAAGATGTTCAATGACAGTTAACATGACATCAGGGATTTCGTGGGAGCTGAACTGTCTTCTCGTGTACTGCGGAAGATGTTCGATGCTTCTGAATCAACTTCTTATGTACCGATTAGAAGGTCGCCAATAAAGCCAGGATATTGAGGGGGCGTGCCGTTCAATAAGATCATGCCTTTGCTTACACCACCGATCTTTGGAGATGCCATCGATCCTTAGAGATCAAGAGAGGCATCTCTTGGTGAAGGTTATTGATCTTTTGTTGTATAAGTTGGATGAGCAGCCGTCAATCGATGAGGACTAGTATGCTCGTGTTGAAGGGAGGGAGATTATTTCCAATAGATTGCTTGATTCTATATTGGAAATACAATGGCCAGGCGTGGCTGTGTTGATGATTAGAGGTTTAATATTAACTTGATCTTGGGTAGAATTCTTTTAATCAAATGTGTAGTGTTTACTTGATTAAGCATAATATTTCTTCAGGAACTTGCCATTAATTGGCATCATAAGCATATCACCATTTGGATTTGTGAGACGATAGGCTTCGTTCGAGTAGACCGACTCTACATCGAATGGTTCTTCGCATTTGGAGTTGAACTTTCCTTTGATTTTATGCGTCATGACCATTGGTCATCTGGCGGCTAAGACCAAGTCGTCTTTCTTGAAAACCCACTCTTTGACTTTCTTGTTGAAGGCTCTGGAACTTTGAGCTTAATAGAGCTCGATTTACTGTTGGGCTTGTAGGCATTTGTCGTCTAAAGCTTCCAACTATTGGAGGCGCAATCGGTGCTTATCCTCATTTGTTATCCTGGTTGTCAAGGTAACTCGTAGAGATAGGATTTGAATCTCTAGTGAAAGTACAGCTTCATATTCATATACCAAGAAAAATAGTGTAAGCTTTGTCGGGCTCCTTACTATCGTGCGGTAAGCCCAAAGACACTCACCCAACTTCTCGTTCCAATCACGTTGACTTCTTAAGACGAACTTCTTAAGAAGTTTACCAATGGTCATGTTGAAAGCTTCTGCAAGGCTACTGGTAGCTGGATAGTATGTTATTGAAGACACACTTTGAATTCTAAATTTATTATTGAACCTCTGAAATGCTTGGCTAATGAACTAGGGTCCGTTATCATGGATGATTCGTCATGGTACGCCAAAGTGGTACAGGACGTGATGCTTGATGAACTTGATCACGTCTGATGTCTTTACTTCCTTGAGGGGAATAACTTTCGCCCATTTTGAGAAGTAATTGGTTATTTCTAGAATAAGTCAATATCCTTTTGAGGTTGAAGGACTAATAGGTCAAATAAGGTCCATTCCCTCACATCTCAAATGCCCAAAGGGGGATGTCGGGTGAAGATGACCAGGTGCTTGATGGATGAAGTCACCGTGGATCTGATATGCATGACACCGTTTGGCAAAGGCGATGGCGTCAGGAATCATCTTCGGCCAGTAGTAGCCAAGTCTTTGCAACTTATCTCCTAGTTTAGCACCTCCTGTGCCTCTTTGTATCAAAGGCATCAGAGTAAGATTCCATCATATGACTGACGATACAATGTTCATGTGATTGCATTGTGATAAAACCGAGGAGCTTTCCTTCTGATGGCAGCTGCCTCCTTGGGTTCATTAAGCAATATGTTGTATTTAGATGAAGTCAATGTAAGGGAATCACCAATCCCTAGATTCGAGACTTGTCGAAGTCTCAAGGATCTCTTTAACTTGAAGGTCTCCTCTTGGAGTTTTAGTGTCTTCAAGGGCAAATTTGCAATAGTACAAATCACGACTGTAGACAAGCACTGTCTCTCCTGCTCTAATTGGAAGATATAGCGATGCAGCAAGTGATGCTAATGCATCTGCATGTGCGTTCTGTTGCTGAGGTATATGGTCAATGAAGAAGCTTTTAAACTTCTCATTCATGTTGATAGCTGCAATATGGTAGGGTATTAGATCCTCATGACGGACTTCATACTCTCCTCGAACTTGATTGACGATGAGTTTTGAATCACCGTATGCTTCAAGGTGCTTGGCACCAATCTCTTCAGTATGTTGCATTCCAATTAATTGAGCATTTTTTTCACGTTATTGGAATATGGCTCAGTTAATAAGAATGCAAGAGGAATCACGTAATTATATGGGGAAATAAGTACCACCCCCACACCTGCGATGACATTTCCCTCAAGACCTATTCTTGATGCTCTGTCGAAGAATAGTTGCCACACTTATTCTTCTGAGGAGATGTGGGTGACATTAACTTTTACAATCTCATCTGGAAGATCGTTATAAAGTTTTGAACTTCCTGGAGCTGGATGATCAGTCAAGAAATTTGACACCTTGTCCATTTATCGCATTTTGTGGCTTGAATTGCATCTCATATTGTGAGAGCAATATGGCCCATTTCGCTAATCTATAATTCAACGAAGATGGTCTTATCATGAGTAATTACAAGGGATTAACTCTGAAAATGACGTGAATGCCTTGCCCCACAAAGTAGTGTCGCATCTGCTTGATGGTGAAGACTAAGGCTAAGCATTCCTTCTTGATCGGGTTGTAATAGTGCTCCGCCCCAATCATTGTTCTACTCAAGTAGTAGATTGCCTCTTCATGGCTTTGATCATTGTTCTAAGTTAGCAAAGCTCCCAGGGAGTGATCCATAGCTCGAACATATAACATGAAAGGTTTTCCTAATACTGGAGCTACCAGAATGGGCGGGTGTGTGAGATACTTCTTGATCTCTTCGAACGCTTGTTGGTAAGCATTGTCCCAAACGAATGAAACTCCCTTCTTCATCAATTTGGTGAAGAGTTGGCAGCATTCTGAAAGATTTGATATAAATCTCTGGATATAATCTAATAGTCTCTGTAAGCGTTTGAGTTCCTTGACATTTCTCGGAGGTTGCATCTCTTGATTGGCACAGACTTTCTTCGGATCCAGGTAAATTCCTTTGGATGTAATAATAAATCTAAGAAATTTGCCACTGGCTACCCCCAGAAAGGACTTGGTGGGGTTCATTTTCAACTGGTGAGCTCGCATGATGTCGAACACTCTTTTCGGATCCATGAGATGGTCGCCTTTGTTGTTGCTTTTCACAGCGATATCATCGACATAGCATTCTACGGTCTTGTATATATGCTCATGGAAGATCGCATTCATGGTGCGTTGATATGTTGCGCCGGTGTTCTTCAAGCCAAAGAGAATTTCTGTGTAGCAGTATACTCCCAGTGGCGTTCTCAATGATGTGTGCTTTTCATCTTCAGGGTACATCTTAATTTGATTATGCCCTGAGAAGCCATCCATAGAAGACATTCTTTCAAACCCGCATGTGTTGTCAATCATGACATCTGTAATTGGAAGAGGAAACTTGTCTTTAGGACAAGACGACATTTAGATCTCAGAAGTCAATGCAAATCTGGATCTTTCTATTTTTTTTGGGGACATGAACTATATTGGCCACCCAATTAGAATGTTGTTCTTTCCTGATGAAACTAGAGTCTATGAGCTTCTTGACTTCTGATTCGATTGCTTCCATAATCTCGAGACAGAATCGTGATTGCTGTTGCTTGACTGGCTTGGCGTTCGGGTTGATGTTGAGGCAATGTATAGCAATCTGGAGATCAAGCCCAAGCATATCCTCATAATTCAAGCGAAGACATTTTTATACTCTCGTATAAGATGTATTAAGTCTTCTTTCTCGAAAGGTGACATGTAATCGCTTATGAAAATGGGCTTGGGGTTAGCCTCATCTCCAAGATTTATCTGAGTCACTTTATCCTCAGTGGGCGATTCACGTTGTTCAAAGCATATATTCCAAAGAGTAATTAAGAGTTTAATTCATGGTCAGAGTCTAATTGGATCAATTCTTCAGATTCAATAATATCTTCTCTGTCATCTTTTAAATAGCTGGTTGATACCATGTTTACTGAGAGACTTTTGAAGATAATGCCGACGTTGACATCTGAGCCCATGATGATGTTGCTGATGAGCTATCATGATAGACTTCTTCTTCAGATTCAGAATATGACGAGATTGACGTAGATATATAACCCAGTCCTCTCCGAGTTTTCTGGTAGTAATCAGGGTCTTTGCCTTTTGGTACAAAGAAACGAAGTAATGTTCGCTTCCCTCTGCCAAAATTAAGTCCTAATCCTTTGATGAAATCATACCCTATTCTTTCCATTATGTGATGTGACTTTTGTCCATAATGGAAGAATTTGGGGGATTCAGATCCACCCCCTGAGCTTTCATAAGCTATAGGCTCAGACTTGATTCTTTTAAATAGAATTGGCTTTCGATCTTTGCGCTTAGCTGGCATCTCAAAGAACGCTTTACGTGAATCACCAATTTTTTTGCGTACTATGAGGGATGAATTTATTAGTGCATGCAATGATGTCAGGGCATCTATTGCCGACCAAGGGTCACTGTCTATGTCAGTACTTTAATATTAGCGGTGGCATCAAAATTGAGCTTATCAATACTCATTACAAGGGGGTTTATTTCCCAAAGACTTTCGTCTCTGGTTCCAGCTTGGTGTCTACTTCGTTACCATAATCATGGTCTTCTGGGGTTTTGTCCTCAGTTGGCTTGAGAGGACCTTAATTAAGGAGGGAGTTAGTGAAGTAGTTCACTACCCCCTTGAATGGATGCTTCTCAGCGATCAACGTTCTCATCGTTCCCCATTCATCAACGTATTTCATTACCTGATGAAGGGTAGATGGGACGATAGAGTTGCGATGGATCCATGGTCGTCCTAGCAGTAAGTTGTAAGATGTGTCATCATCGATGACATAACACGTCACTTCAGACTTCAAATCACTGATCTGACATCTGAACTTGATCTTGCCCATCGAAAGCGTACCTTTGACATTGAAACCATATATGGTAGTCTCTGTAGCGCTCAATCGAATCTCCAAGTGCTGCATGACCCTGTGGGGCATAATGCTCAATGCGGATCCTTAATCAATCTGAATGCGACTCACTTCAGATGATCTGATGTACCTTGTGTAGTACAGGGATCTGTCATATTTTCTCTTGATTTACATATCCTCTGGAGAGAATGTAATGTATGGGAAACATTTTGAGGATTGATGACAGTGCTTGTTATCTTCTTCCTCTTGCATAGCTGGAATCTCAGCGATGAAAATCTCAGAATTAGCTAATGTTTCTCTTAGAGCTTCTCTCATGGACTTGGAGAGTCTGAGAAGCTCATAAAGGGTAATTCAAGCAATAATGTTGGCCAGCTGAGCCAAGATATCGAAGCAGAAGGGAGTTGATGGTCCCGCTTCACCTTTTTGAAGAGTTCTGGTGTAGTGAAGCTCCTTCTACTTGTCCACGGGTTACTTCGTCGTCTACTCGGCTGTATTCTTAACTAGCTGGGGAGAGCTTGCCACTAGCTGGCCATGCTATTTCGAGTACTGCTTGGCAGATCGGGTCTTTGATGTGGAGGGAGCACCTGTGTCAGCTGTAATGGCAGACTACTCTTCTCCTGAACTGGTAAGGGTAGCGACACCTTCCTCAGTTTCTCTTGTGGAGATGCTCACCACATTACTAAAAGATGCTCTAGCCTTTCTTTTAGACTTCATGTTTGTGACAGTTGTCCATTGTTGACTTTCGATAATGCCAGGATGGACCCACATTGTCTCTCCTTGTGAAGTAGGGACAGGAACCAAACCCTTCTCCTTCTGATTATGGGGATCAGTATTGATCACCGTTAGTTCCCTTTTCGGGATGAGAACCACTCCGGTTGGTGCTAGTAGAAGGTCCCGGCCGAATTGAAGAGGTACTGTATTTGTCATATTAGCAGTCACCTTCTTCTTCTCTGGGCGGAGTTGGAGTACTTCCGCATTGATCAGGGCCTGAAGCACATCTCTGAAGTGTAACAATTCTTGGTTGGGTGTCCCAACATCCTATGATATAAATAGTAGTTCAGATTATTTATCTTTCTCGCCTCTTCAGGACGTCTAATTTCAGGAAGCTTGAGCCGTTACTATTCTGAAGTAATTTGAAGGAAGAAACAATATGCTCATCCTTGAACGAATACTGTCAGTTGGCACGTGCTTGGTTCGAGGATTTACCCCCTTTAGCCAGCTGAGGTTTAGGAGAGGAGGTAATCTCCATCACAAGGGTATCTCTCCTTCTGGGTTGGGAAGATTGCTCTGGCATGCGCCTCGTCGACCTATCAGATCTAGGCTTATTTTCCCTTTCTTCGGCCTTGACCCTTGCAGCAATCTTTTCTGTGTGTTTGCCTTGCAGAATGAGCTACTTCCAAATGTGAAACTCTGCCACTCCCATTTGAACGAGGAGAGCAATTTGCAAATTATGGTGACATGTCTCAACCAGTATGGACTGGGTCATGCCATTGGGACAGTGGAGTGCCATGCTCTGAAATCTTTTGACAAAAGTCTTGATAGACTCTCCTTTCTTTTGCTTGGCTGCAAGGAGAGTTGGCATCAAAATTTCTGTATCGTCTTCGAAGAAAAAAGACAAAAGTAACTTCTCGAGGTCAGCGCATGTCTTGATCGAGCCGGCAGAAAGTTTCATGAACCATTCAAAGGCAACCCCCTTAAGAGTACCAACGAACAAACGAGCCATGATGGCGTCGTTCGATACTACATTCCCAGTTTGGGATTTAAAGTAGTATATATGTTGGTTGGGTAATCCTTTACTGTCAAAAGTATGCAGGGTTGGTGCTTTAAACTTGGGAGGGTAAGGAACAACATCCACTTGACCGGGTAATGTCATACTACTCCCACTTCTTTAAGATCATCTTGATGCGCTATGGCCTCAAGGCGGTGCTGAAGCTCAGTTATTCACTTGAGTTGGCGATCTACATCTTTTTTTGAATTCTCTTCCTCTTCTCTTGAAGAGTATGGAATAGCAGCGGCTGTAGATTCTTTCAGAAGTACGATTTTCAACCTCCTTCTCTTTGTCTTTGCCTTTGCTAGAAGACGCTTTCATTTTCAGCTTCTTCATCTTCTTCTTGAGCAAATGGGTAATCATTTGTTTCAAGTTGTCAATAAACTGTTGCAGAGCATGAAGCATGTCAGACTGCTCCCTCTGGACTCAAGCTTGCTCTTCAAACTTCCTGGCCGTTTCTTTAAGAGTGCTGGCAATGTATGCAAAGGTTTTCGTCTCCACTGAAGAGTTTGACAACTGAGATTCTATGATGGCGGATTGCTCGTCGTTCACCTCAATTCCTCTTGCCAACAAATTGTAGTCAACTAGAGCAATTGCTCTCGGGCGGGTTCGGGTGTGCCGGTAGATACCTTCAGACTCGATCAGAATTTCTTTCAAGCCTGGAGATCAATCAGCA
Organism: Agave tequilana; assembly: GCA_038442645.1. Lineage (NCBI taxonomy): Eukaryota > Viridiplantae > Streptophyta > Magnoliopsida > Asparagales > Asparagaceae > Agave > Agave tequilana. The sequence goes on from JAVJIF010016069.1 coordinate 33,884, forward strand.
TCCGATTCCTCAGAGCTTACTGCTAATTGCTTCCCTTTGGACCTGCTTGGTGTGGATCCTGATCCCACCATATTTGAAGTTACCTCGGGGTATTCTTCATCATAGAATGATTTCTTCTTGCGGGAGTAATGCCTCTTGGATAAGTCAGAGGCTGGAACCACTGACAATCGGTTGAAGACCGATGGTTTACTCGTATGAGAGCTACAATTGCACTCAGAAAGTATTGTCGTGATGAGCCGCTCAGAGCAGCATTGTGGAGTGACTTGGTGTACACTTCTTTGTAGAGTCAAGTAATCCCTTAAATTTGTTGCAGGGGGATCTGAGGAATCAGCCTTGAACCCATAGGGGTGAGGGCTTTTTAGCTTAGTTTATCTTAGAGATATGTCAGTGAATGCAGTTCTCATGTTTCTTTGTTGAAACGCGAACCTCATGTGGTGTTGAAATGCAGACCTCAAGCATTGGCTAAGTTTGCCTCAGAACGCAAACCTCGCGTTTGGTATTAAAAACGTGGAAGTCGCATTTTGGTATAGACAAAATGCGGGTCTCGCGTTTTGTAGCAGGTAGAATGCGGGTCTCGCGTTTGGGAAGAAGAACGCGGACCTCGCGTTTGGATGCTGAAACACGAGTTTGAGAAACGCGGGTCTCGTTCTGGAATAGAAATGCGGACCTCACGTTGCTTCAAAGAAACGCGGGTCTGAACCTCACGTTCTGCATCTGTAGAACAGATTACGTCTGCAGAGTTTTTGATCTATTATCGACGAGCGCCATGCCTTCGTCGACGTTTAGCATTCTGGTTGAGTCTCGAGGGTTGTTAGGAACCCCTGACAACCTGAAATTGTGGAGTTTGGAGAGAAGATAGATGTTTGAATTGGTCTTCACATGTGAGCAGGAACATTAGCCCTACGGGTCTCCAGAGAGACATTGACGCAGGCTGTGTCGATTGCACGAGAGGTTTTTATAACCTTGCTCGAAGTAGTGTTGCTTGCGGTATGAGCAATGGCGCATGCCACTTTTTGGTAAAGTCTCCAAAGAGACTTAAAAGTGGATCCCCAAAGAGACATTGCAGTACTGCCGCATAGCTCTTGGGCTTTTCGAGCCCGAAGAGTGAAACTCTTCAAATTTTCCTTGGTCAAATTTGATAATGAGCGATTTGTCTGTTGATCTGATGAACTTGATGTCAGCTTGCGCCATGACTTTCTCGTCGGTAGAGAAAACAGTCCCTAGCAGCCATCTTTTGTTTGGTCAAAAAAATTGAGGCGTGTAAAAATTTCTTTGATATGAAAAGAAAGTTACAATGAATCAAAATCCGATTACAAAAGAGAGGAGAATAACTGAATATCCTCTTTGTTTAATGTTGGGTTCTTGATGGGGTGATGGAGAGTGATTCTCGTTCTCTGTTGACCGGCTGAATGACAAGCTTCTCTTCGAGGTCTGTTTCGGGGTGCTCTCAAAACAGTAATCAGAAAATAACTCTATTTTAACGTAATAAGTGTTCAGGGTTCTCTGATTTCTCTCTCTCTCTCTCTCTATATATATATATATATATATATATATATATATATATATATATATATATATATATATATATATAAACCTTTGAGGCTGAAAGGAAGAAGCTTTTAGCTTGAAAATTATCAGCCCTCTAGGAAAAACCCCACTTCTTCATGGCTCTCTAGGCTATTTATAAGGGGTCTTAGGGGTATATTGTCCCCTAAAATCTTTCACTCCCACATTATGTGGGGAGTTAACTGTCCCAATAATGGGGGTCAGTTACATCAGAAACATGAACCTCGCTCTGTTGTGTAGACGCGATGCTCATAGGCTTCTCATGGCCACGTTGAAGTCGAAACACGAAGCTTTCAGGTACATGTTGAAATTGAGACACGGAGTTGCTCAGACCCGCGTTTGGAGAGAAACGCGGAGTTGCTTAGACTTGCGTTTGAAGTTCGTGTTTACCCTTGGACGCGAGGTCGTGTTTTAGTTGAAACGCGATCTTCACGTTGAAGTGAGGTCCACATTTGAGGACTTGTCTTTAATGATTTTTAGAGAACCTACACTCACCCTGACGACTCATATTTATACGGAGTAACTCCTAAATGATAAAAAAGCTCCTGATGGTCACTCTTATAGCCTATAAGGGGTCCTCACCTTGATGGCTCAGACCTATACGGAGTCACTCTTGAATGATGAAAGAGCTCCTGATGGTCGCTTTTACAGCCTATATCAGGTCCTTACTTTGACGGCTTAGACCTATTGGAGTCACTCCTAAATGATGAAAGCACTCCTGATGATCATGTTAGCCCAGAGACCCTTCACCTTAATTTTGATGATGACTAACTTATGAATATTAGTTTACTAATGATCTTGTGCATAATAAATTTCAGATATTGATCAAGATCTTAGTAGGTGATTAGCTTTAATAAAGGATTCAAAGTCATGTTTTGGAGCTAACACGTGTAGATTCAAGAGCTCACGCGTCAAGATCGAATCTAGCACTCAGAAGGAGTCAAGCTATAAGGATCGAGTCATCTTGAAGATAGAGATCGACAAGAAGACTTTGATTTATTTTAGTTTAGAGTTTATATCTTGTGTAAGGATAGATTAGTATTGATATGCTCAAGTTCACACACACAAGTTAAAATAGTTTTTGTTTCGTTTTAACTGTTTTGAAATTTCAAGAACATATCCTTTGTTTTTATGAATAGATAGAATCAAAAGAAGTTTTACATGTTTATATGTATATTGGATTTCATCCACATACATTGATAGTTCATATTGTCTAAAAACTTAATTTGATGATTCTAGTTCATGGGTTTTAAGTTTTGTTTTTAACAAAACTTAGTTTTGGATTTATTATCAAAAACATAGATATATCTTTTATATGCTTATTGGATTCTGTTCATGCACATCATGCTTCAAATTGAGTTTAAATATCTGTTTTTGTATCTATACTAGTTTTGGAGAAATTGGTTTTTCATTTCAAAGTTTGGTTTATGAAAAATATGGTTTCCGGTTTAAAGCTAAATTTTTATATCACAAAAATAGTTCAAAAAGTTTGTAGTGTGTAATTTTTGATTACACATATTTGTATTTCAAAATATTTATAATAACATATTTTTGTGAATTTTATGTGATTTTATGGGATTTTATAGGATATTAAAAGCCTATGTTTTCAAACCCTAAATCCAAGCCTGAGCCCACTGGCGGTCGACCGACCGGAGCTCGGCCGACCGGTCAGTCGACCGATGTGCACAAACGTGCACAAGGCATTTGGCCTTTGTGGCCGGTTGACCGTGTGATCGACTGACTGGCACTACCCAGCCCTCGGGTAAGCCCGGTCGACCGGGCGGTCAACCGATAGGCAAAATTGCCTTGGGGCCGATCGACCGGGCAGTCGACTGATAATGCCAAATAGTCAAAATTTGACCGCTGGCCGGTCGATCGGGCGGTCGACCGACAGCACAATCTGGGCAGTATTTAACCCCAACGGCTTGTTTTTCCCTAACCCTATATAAAGGGGTTTTGGGGGTTGTTTTCATTAAGATTTTATAAGAGAAATTTTATCAGTTTTCTAGTGCCTTCTTGCCCATTTTCTAAAGTGTTTTAAAACAAGTTTTTAAGCTCAATTCTCAATCTTTATTTGTTTTCAAAGTGTTGGAAAAATCAAAGAAAAAGGAGTCTTTGGGAAATTTGTTTTGATCTTTATTTTTATATCTATCTAGTGTTTTCTGAAGTATTTTTCTTCGTGATTTTATTTTCCAAACACTTTATTTTTTTCACACTTGAGTAATCAATTCAAAATCTATCTTTAGGATCTTTATATTGTGAGAAAAATTGTTTGTGATCTATTGAGATCACGAAGTCTTTGTTTGTGATCTTTGTGATTACCAAGTGTATTTCGTTTCTTTGCTTTGTGCAAGGCTTTGTGCCTTCCTCCTGTGTAGAGGAGAAAGAGAGAGGAGTTGTGTACTCCAAGTTTGTAATTATAATTTCTCAGTGGAGGTCCCTCTGTGGAAGATCTTATGTGGACATAGTGGAAATCCTTCTGTGTGAAGGCGGGGATGTAGAGCAGTGGCTCAAACCTCGAAATATATCTTTGTGTTTGCGTTTGATCCACTATCTTTCAACTCTATCTCTCTTATATCTTACATTTGCTTCTATTGCTTATTCATATATATGCTTAATATACTTTGTGTGCCCACACTTGTGTCCAACCAAGAGAGCTTTTTAAGCACCTCAACTCTTAATTTAGAGGAATCTAGAGGAGTAGTTCCAGAGCCCATCATGAAAAATTTGGTCTCACTCTTGGTTACACATATTGTGTTAGCAATTAGTTTTAAATTTCGCATCATTTGCACTGGATTAGTTTGTACACTTATTCACCCCCTCTAGGTGTACTTTCAGATCACTTTTATAGCTTATATCGGGTCCTTACCCTGATGGCTCAGATCTATACGGAGTCACCCCTGAATGATGAAAGCACTCTTAATGGTTGCTCTTACAACCTATATTAGGTCCTCCACTAACGATTATACCAACACGGAGGCTCTTCTGAAAGACAGAAGTGCTCTTGACGGTCACTCTGACACCTATATTGGGTCCTCACCCTGACGGGGAGACCTACACGGAGGCTCTCTTGAAAGACGAAAACGTTTCTGATGGTCACTCATATAGCCTACATTGTGTCCTCACCCTGACAGCTCAGACCTACACGGAGTCACTTCTGAATAATGAAAGCACTCTAGATGGTCGCTCTTATAGCCCTATATCAGGTTCTCACCATGACGGCTCAAACCTATAGTCACTCCTGAATGACAAAAGCACTACTGAAGGTCGCTCTGACAGCCTATATCTGGTCCTCACCCTGATAGCTAGACCTACATGCAGGCCCTCCTGAAAGATGAAAGTGTTCCAAACGGTCACTCCGACAACTAATATCAGGTCCTTACCCTGACGGCTAAGCATACACTGAGACTTTTCTGAAAGATGAAAGTCCTCCTGATGGCTCTAACAGTCTACATCGAGTTCTCACCCTGACCGTCAACTCCTACAACCTACATCAGACTATCGCCCTGACATCTAAAAAGTGTTGAGAAGATATTAAAATGAATTACCCAGGGGACAAGCTCAGATAATTGTCAGGTCATTCCGACAACTGTCGACTCCGCGTCCTTATTTTCACTTCCTCGGAGTACAAGAAGATGCTCCGACTACTTGGTGAAGGGTCATGCTAGAGGATGGGGCTCCAATAATTATCATGTCATTTTGAATGTCGACTCTGCGTCCTAACTCTCACTCCCTTAGAATATAAGAAAATGCTCTGATGGTGAAGGGTCACGCCAGAGGATGGGGCTTCGACAACTGTCATGGTTATTCCATCAACTGTCGATTTCGCAACCTAACTCTCACTCCCTCGGAGTATAAGAAGATGCTTCAACTACTTGGTGAAGGGTCACACTAGAGGATGGGGCTCGACAACTGTTAGGTCATTTTGATAACTGTCGACTCCATGTCTTAACTCTCACTCCCTCAAAGCACAAGAAGATGATGTGATTACTCGATGAAAGGTCGTGCCAGAGGATGGGATTAATCCGCTCTCCTTTTTCTCGCTCGGAGACTCCGAGAAGGAGGAGGTGGAAGAGGCATCTGTAGTGGTCAAATTTTGACCCTCATCAAGATCGTGACACGTGTCCCACCTCCTGGGGGTATCGCTTCTCTGCTAATAGGCCCAGCTAACATACAAGCCTAACATGGGCCCAGGAAAAAAGCCTCGGCACTTGGGCCCAAGAAGAAAGCCTTGGGTCTCGCCTTGAGCTCGCATATGATCAGACATAACTCACTCGCATCCACTAGTCAACCGGAGTTGTGCGACTCTCCGAGTTGCAAATAATCGGTACAAAGATCATTTTCGGAGCCACCCAAGGCTCCGACACGAAGACCCTCCGAAGCCTGCTACTCCTGCGTTGCTTACAGCTGGATGGCATGATCCCCGCAATTCACTGATTTAGTTACACTATTAAATCATTCCCACCTTCTAAACACTAACGCCCCTATATTAATTTGGGGTGTTATGGATAGTAACGGATATCTCTGCATGACAAACTAAACAATCAAGCAGCGCGATCTGGGCGGTTACAAGGAAATCATAACGTGCAAATCATGCAGTTATTTAGATCAAAAATATCCGCACTCATAATGACAGCTCATGCATGTATAAATACACTTCCATCTCCATCAAGAAAGAGGTTGGCTTTTGATTCACTATTAGAAAACTGCTAGTTTGCGGCGAAAAAATTGTGTATCCTTGATGTACATCATAGTATCAGTACTCGATATGGCATGTAAAGTTGAATTGACCATTATTGCAGTCAGATTGAGCCAACTTTAGTTTCAGATATTATTTTCTAATATTTTAGAATTTTCAGAATTTTCTGAAATTTTTCTGAATTATTTTGGAAAATCTCCGAATTCGTTATGGACCAATACTGACAGTCAGCTCTATAATTTTTTTATTCACAAACAGAACATATTATTCATTATAATCATATTTTCTACTTTAGCATATTTTTGGAGATTTTTCTGAATTTATCAAAAATCTGGCCAAGCTGGTGTTGCCTAGTATTAGCGGTACATTCCACGATTTTTAACTTACAAACCAGATAGAATTTTTAGAATCTGTTTTCATATTCGTCTTTTGTATAATATTTGATATTTTGTAGAATTTTTGAGAACTGTTCTGAACTAGTCAAATTTCCCCAATTTAAATAATATTAAATAATTTATTTTTTATTTCTTTTATTTTCTTTTTCTCCAAACTTCTTCCCCTTTCCACCGCCTTCCTCAACCAACTTTCCCTTAATCACTTCTCTAAATCACTCCCTTAATCTCTCTTTCTAGCCCACTAATCTCTCTCTCACTTTTAATTTTCTTTATCTCCCTCTAAACTCCTTCTCTCCCTCCCTTTTATTTATTTCTTCACCTCAGTAACCCACGCCTGGCCCAACTCCGATCACCTGATCGGCCATTTTCACGCCGCCGACCATGCCACGGTGACACTCCTTCATCTCCACCTTCCTTCTCCTCCATCTCCTATACTAATTCTTCTATTTCCTTTTTCAATTTCCTCCCCCAACTAAACCTATCATCTTCTCCACCAATTCCACCTCCTCTTTCCTTAATGAACACCACCACCCTCTCTACCACTTACTTCACCACCCAATTCACCATCACCGCCAACACCACAACTCACCACTACCACCAAATCCTCCCAAATCAACTATCAATTCCTTTACCAAGTCATCACCACAACATAATCATCTCTACATATTCCCTCCACCACTTTACCTGGGCCCACGGGGGGATACCACGCTGTCCACCTGGCCGACCAGGTTCATCGGCCGACCGGCCAACCACTGCAGCCGTGGTCGTAGCCGCGCGCGACAGCACAAGAAGCCCAAGGCTGCTGCTTCTCTCCCCTGTTCCTCTCTCCCCCCTAAATGGATCCCAAAACCCTATAAACCCACACCCAATATCAAACCCAATAACCATATCCATTTAATTTAAGTTTATTGGGTCGATTTGTGGATTTGAACCCGACCCGTTAGCAACCCAAGCCCGTACCAGAACATAATAAAGGTAAAACTATAGAAAACCCCTGCTAAATGATCGGAGCAAAAACAGCACTTGAAAATGTATGTTCTGTAAAATCAGTGTAAAAATGTGTACGTGCTAATGTTCCCTCGATACTTTCGTTATAGCATTGGCTCAACGGGTCGAATCCACAGGGACGGGAGGCGATAGAAGCATTAACAGTTTATGTTCACGTCGGTTGTTAACAAGTTCTTCTTTGTTAAAGAATTACAAGAAGAAAAAGAAATGAAATCTGAAAGTGATAGATGGAGAAGGCGATAAAATGGTGGTGTGAAAATAAAAGAAAATGGTTGTGGAGTCGGTAAAATAAAAGCAATAAAGGTGAAATGAAAGGCGAAGTGATTTAAGAAGTGGGTTTGAAATAAAATAGAAAAAGAGAAGATGAGACTTGTGGTAAAGAAAATAAAAACAATGGTGAAGAAGATGAAAATAAGGATGAACTAAGAAGATGGTGAAAACAATGATAGAAAAAATGATAAAAGATTTGGAAATGGTTTTTTAAACAAAGTAAAAAGAAAGAAGAAAACTTTGAAAGAAAACTCATGGCTACTAACTACTAATTGCTTCACTAATCATGCTAACCTCTTAGTGATAGTTGCCTCACATGGATCCTTAGCCATCACTAATCCTTGGCTTCAAGAGACGATACAAAGCATGACTCATAAGATTGTTCTTCTACATTCAAACAACACATCCACACCACACAATAAGTTGCTAGCTACTATTAGATCATCAAAATCGGTTAGAGGTGAGTATGAAATAAAGTTATCATTGCAAGTTAGCAAGTTAGTAGGTTAGATGTTAGAAATGTTAGAATCTATCATCATGAGCCATCAATGGCTCTTGCAAGAGTAAGGCCTTGTAGAGGCTATTAGATTCATGTGGATTATCAAGTAAGAGGTCAGATGGTTAGTGGTTAGTAGTTAAATTGTCATGAGAAGAAAAGTTAGTTAAGCATCATGTAGAAGATGGAGAAGATTACATTGGAGAAGAAAGGAGACAACTTTATATAGATTGTCACCATTTATTATATCAATCTCTCTCTTTCTCTCTCTGAATCTCTTAGCCCTAATACATGATTTAAAAACGAACTGAAAATATAAAAGAAAAGAAAAGAAAAGAAGGACACCAACACTAATCTATAAAGAGAGAAAATCTAGCCTATTTCTCAATCTTCCTGTGTTTCAGCCAAACTCTAAAGTATTTATAGGCAAACGAAGATTCTAGAAGGCGAGACGAGGCTACGCGCCGAAAATCGACGCGTGGGCCCACCAAAGGCGTGGCCATAGCCACGTTTCGGCGGCAAAACCAGGGACTTGGTCCCTGTTTTTGGCCCGTAGGTTTGCCTCGCTTCGGGGACCTTCCAGATATGCCCCGATTTCGTTATTTCTGTCCAGATTCTTATCAGACACCTGCCAACGTCTAGATTCAATGTATCATCTAAAAACTCTCTAGCTTGGCCTCCAAGAAATCCGGATTTAATTACCCGAAAATGGGTTTAATTAAACTCTTATTACTCATTTGCCCATAGACTCTTGATTTATCTACAAAGTAGACCAAAACACAATTAGAAATGATAATTTATTCATAAATTGGTAGGAAAATGCGATGTTATAATGCAAAATTGTAGACTAATTACACCCGACACTTATCTTTTTGCTCATCCCGAGCAAAACAAAAAAGAAAAACTGTACTACAAATATTTTTGCACCACTTTCGCAGGTGACACGATTGCACTGAGCGTGTGCAACAAGCCGTCAAACCTCTAAGTTACCCCTAGAGGAGGAGTGTTGTCTCCTGAGAGTTTTTAGCGGATTGCACCCACAAAATCCATAAAGAAATAAAATAAATGTTAGTGTTTTGAAAATGTATTTTGAAAGAGAGACAAGTTTTTTAAAATATTTTGTAAAAATATATGCGATCTAAGATCATAAGTCCACCAAAAATTATTCTCCCTTAAACTTAATCTCTATGCAAGATCTTGTCTTCAATTAAGGTAAGAATTCAAAATTGGATTGAATATTTTATCCTTCATAAAACCTAGATAATATGCACTTTGTGACAGTGAAGATTTCTGGGATTTCAACCCTAACCATCAAGCCATTTATATATAAATATATATTTCGCTTTTTTTTCTTTCCCTTAGTTTTCTTAGGCTTTCTAGTTTACCCGGATAGTGAGCCTTTAACCGATGACTCCAAGACCTGACGGTCTTAGGACACCAGATGAGAAAACACTCCTCGGGTTTAAGGACTCGAGTAAACAAGGCCACAAAACTAAGGGGAATTATTTATTTCTTATGATCACCATTAGGCGTGAATAATTATGCTTCTTGAGGCATAATTATCCAGCTTAATAAGTGGTTTTTTATTCATTTATATCATATTTTTCTTTTTATTTTTATTATTATTATTTTGTTTTATAGCATTTTAGGTCTTTGTTTCCATCCCAAAAATGTGTAAGTGTTGTTGGCCCAAAGGCCTATCACTCTAGTTTTGATGATGATTAACTCAAGTAGTTATAGTTTACTAATAATCTTGTGTTTAAATAGTTTCAGTGATTGACCAAGATATTAGTAGGTGTGTAGCTTCAACAAAGGAGTTTTGGGAGCTAACACGTGCAGATTCAAGAGCTCCCGCGTCAAGATCGCATCTAGCACTCGGTTGGAATCAAGCTCTTTTGGATCGCGTTTGGATCGAGTCAGCTTGGAGACAAGAAGACTTCGGTTTGTATTTAGTTTATGTTTAGATCTTGTGTAAAGGTAGATAGTATTGATATGCTCAAGTTCACATACACACGCAAGTTTAAAGTTTGATTTTCGGTTTAATCGATTTTCAAAAACATAGATATATCTATATATGTATATTGGATTCTATCCATATACAATATGCTTCAAAGTGGTTTCAATATCATATTTTTGTATTTATACAAGTTTTAGAGAAAATGATTTTTTGTTTCAAAATCCAAGTTTTGGAAAATACGGATTTTGTGTTCAAGCCTAATTTCTATATCACAAAAATGGTTTAAATAGTTTGTAATATGTGTTGATTTTTAATCACACATATTTGTTATTCAAAGATATTACAAGAACTTATTTTTGTGGAATTTATGTGATTTTATGAGATTTTATGGAAGTTAAAAAGACAAGTTTTTAATCCCTAAAACATCAGCCAGACCACACTGGCGGTCGACCGGACGGTCTACTGGACCAGTGGTCAATCGACCGGGTCGGTCGACTGATGTACACGAGGCTCGCACAAAGGCCAGCCATAACGGCAGGTCGACCACGCGGTCGACCGACTGAAAGCACCCCACTCTCGGGTGCTGGCCGGTCGACCGGGCGGTCGATCGATGGCTTGGCCCAGTCGACCGGGCGGTCGATCGGAAGGAAAATTTTACCCTTTCCTGCTGCCAACGGGCAGATTTCTTGAGGGGTTATAAATATCCCCCTCTTGGGCTGTTTTACATATGGTTTTTGAGAGCTAAAATTTCTATCTATTTCAGTGATTTAGCAAGAAGTTTTTAAAGAGTTTTTGGGTTAAGATTTATCTCAAGGGTTGGAATATTTCAAAGAAAAGAGAGTCTTTTGGGAATTGGTTTTGATCTTGATTTCAATATCTATTTGGAGATTTTCCCAATTGTTTTTCTTTGTTCCAAACACCTTGTTTCTCACACTTGAGCTATCATATCTATCCTATCTATAGGATCTTTATTTTGTGAGGAAATTGGTTGTGGTCTTTAAGATCACCAAGAGTTGTAACCTTCTTTGTGTTTGTTGTTATCCCTCTTGTGTAGAGGTGATTGTGGAGGTTGTGTTTTGGGTTTGTTGGTATCTCTCTAAGTGTAGAGGTGATTGTTAGAGTTTTGGTTTTGTGTCGATCCCTCTAAGTGTAAAGGTGACTGTTGTCTGTCTTAGTGCCTTATCCCTCTGAGTGTAGAGGTGATTGTTATTGTGCCTTGCCCCTTGTGTAAAGGTTGTTTTGTTGGAGAGAGGAGTTGTGTACTCCTAATTTGTATTTGTCAAATCCTCGGTGGAGGTTCCCTGTGTGGGAAGTCCTGTGTGGACACATAGTGAAAATTCTTCTGTGTGAAGGCGGGGACGTAGAGCAGTGGCTCGAACCTCGAAACATATCTCGGTATTTGCGATTGATCCACTATCTCTAAACTCTCTCTTTTATATCTTGCATTGCATCATATTGTTCATATCATATATGCTTGGTATTGATTGTATGCCTCACTAGTGTTAAACCAAGAGAGTTTCATATAGCACCTCAACTCTTATTTAGAGGAATTTAGAGGAGATAGTCCAGAGCCCGTCACCGGAAATTCGGCTACACTCTTTGGTTACAATTGGTGTGTTGCATTTAGTTTTTAATTTCGCATCATTTGTCATTAGATTAGCCATACACCTATTCACCCCCCTCTAGGTGTATTTTCAATTGATACCAGAGCCTACGCTCCTGATATTAGGTTTAACCACCTAGGAGTGAGATCTTTGCTAGCTAATCTAGATTTGCATTTGCACACATATTATCTATACACTCATGGATCACCTTGCCCCTCCCATGTTTGATGTTTCCAACATTAATATATGGAAGCTTAGGATGAATGCTTATTTAAAAACCCTAGGAATGCATATTTTCCTTGCTACTACCAAGAAATTCTATCTTGGTAATAACAAGCATATAGAGGCCAATACACAAGCCCTAGAGGCACTTAGACACACTCTTAGCAAAGATTATTTGTCTATGGTTTCTCATTGTGATTCCGCTTTTGCAGTGTGGAACATTCTGATCTTTCCCAAGCTTCAAACGCCAAAATATATGGAGAAGGAATCTAGTGGAGAAGAATCCGAACAAACTTGTTACATGGTCCAAGGGAAAGACTCCCTTGAGATAAACTCGAATACTCTACTAGATGATAATTTTAGTTCTTCTTGTGATGATTACATAGATGCAGATGCATTAAATGGAGAACTATCTATTGTATGTGAAAACATGCTTGAGTAATATAGTTTTGAAAAAGAAAAGTCCTAAAATAAAAGAAGAAAATAAGGATTTATTTTCAAAACTTAATATGGCCTTACAAGAGAGAGATGAGATTTCAAATGAAAGGGACTCATTGAAATCCCAACTTGACCTTGTCCTTAAGGAAATGAAATTTTGAAAAATAAAAATGATTGTAATGATGTTTTGAAGAAAAATGAGGTTTTGTCTTCAAAACTAGATATTATTTTAAAGAGAAAATTCTTTGAAAAATAAAATAGCTTTGATTTCAAAAGAATTGGAACTTGTTTCAAACAAAAATAAATCTTTGAAAAATGATTTATCTACTCATATTTGTCATGTTCCTATTGATTCTTCTTCTAATGATAAACATGTTGGATGCTCCACTTTGTCTTCAAGTATTAAAAATGATATATGTGTGTTGAAGAAAAGTATAGATTGTTTGGGCTCCAGTTTGAGCCAATATGCTATGGATCACAAGAGATTAGAATCCATGTTTTGCAAGAAACAAGTTCCTCATATGCATGCACACCATACATGGCATACACATACTTATCATGTTCACACACATGACACTATATATGCTCATGTGTACACTTGTACACATTGTGGACGTAAGGGCCACCTTGCAAATTTTTTTATGATAGATTAAATACTTTAAATTTTGCAAATAAATTTATTTGGGTTAGGAAAGGTGCTAACCCCCATGACTCAATAGAGCATGGGTACCAAAATCCACCCCTATGGTATTTGATGTAGGTGTGGGCTCTCACTTGACGTGAGGGTGTTGGTGCCTTGATGGTGGATGCGTTCCGAGCTAAATGGTGACACATTTTGGATGCATCACTTTCAAGGAAAGTTTGGTGGGAGGATCACCATGGTTTGAAAATCTAGAGACTAGCCCTAATAATTTTTGTAACTATCTCTAACTCCCATTAATTTACATGCTTTCATATTATTGATTTTTAAGCATGCTTTGATTTTTCATGATTATTATGTTAAATACCATGTTTATTAGACTTGTGATATACATATGTAGTATTTGAGATACACCCATGTTTATATGGACTTATATTTTTGTGTTCTCACTTTAATTTAGCTATTGTGTATATCATAGCTCTAAAACATGTGCATTTACCTTAATGATCATGTTTGTTTATGGTTTTGCTCTTCATGTTTTGATTACTTGTTTAGATGTACTTTTCATTAAAACTTGTGTTTATACTTGTATAACTAGTGAGCCACATTTGATTATTTTATGTTTGTACTATGTTGCTCATTTGTACCCATTAGATGTACTTGTATAGCCTAGTTTTGATGATTCTTGAATTTTAACTTGTATTCCTATTTTTGTACATGTTTTCAATAAAAATATATTTAACTTCATGTATATGTCAATTTTGCCAAAACTTTAAGATATACATGTATACCCTTGAGTCACTTACTTTTTATGCAAAATTCTTTTATGGACTCATTTGTCTTTGGGATATGTATGTACACTTTTACTTTTAACAAAACATACATATACCTTGAAGTATATTTGATTTTGATGATTTCATGTTTATAACATGTTTATAAAGGAATCTTATGAGCTTCATTGCCTATTTCAATGATTATGCTTTTCACATGACTCTTGTACACTCACATTATTTTGAGTTTACTCATTACTTCGTTTTATGAGTACTTTGTTGAGCATTATATATCTTGAGTGTCAATTTTATGTAAAATGCATGCTTCATGAATTATATGATTTGGTTTCATGATTTTGAAGAATCGATAACTAGTTATTTCAAATTATCTTAAACTAGTTCATATTCTTCATTTGGTAGAGTTTTTAAATATGTTAAAATTATTTTCAAATCCTAATTTTGAAAACCCCTACCTTCGAAGGGCGGTTGGATGGGCGACCATGTCTTGTATGCTCAAAATGAAAAATCTATTTAAACATGTGCATGTATAGGGCGGTAGTTATGAGTTATACACTTGATTCTCATTATATTTTCAATTGGTATCATAATTGATATTTTTATGCTTGTATACTCATATTTGTGTTTTCTATATACGTATGCTTCAAACTTCAAATAGTATCAATTTCGATCGGTATTTATATTTTCATACATATATATATAATTTGATTGTGCTTACAATATCTTTACATCTTAAAGTACAAATTATATTTATGCTAAGCTTGATTTACTCCTTAATGTCAATTATTTTTCAATTGGTATCTTATACAAGCTTATGCATTATTTTTATTAGTATTTCATAAAGGGGGAGAAAAATTCGTGTTTTATCTTTCAATCGATTTTATTTTCATTTGGTATCTTAATCCCATTCTTTATGATGAAAAATATTTTGTTTTGGTATATGTTAACATTTTCAATATTGGTATCAATAATCTTAAATTAGTATTATTCTCAATTTAATATCCTTATTGTAAAATGAGTTGTGTTTACCTAAAAATGTAGTTTTTACTTTCAATTGGTATCAAAATTTACAATATATATTTCAATTCGTATCAAATCGTACAATGTTTCATTTTCTATTGGTATCAAAAATTTACAAGATATTTTCAATTGGAATCATAAATTTGTTTTTAAAAGATCTTTCATAATATTTTGATATATATTTCTTATATGCAAGGGAAGCTTAACATCTTCTCTATATATAGATTCATGTTGAGTGTATCTCATATTGAGGAGCTTGATCTCTCTTCTCTATGTCTTACACGTGTGTAGGGGGAGCTTAACATCTCCACTTATGCATTGTATATTATGCTTTATGTGGTTAGGGTCTAGTCATCTCTTTTCATGTAATGCATGTATGCAGGGGGAGTTAACTTTACGTTTCTCCTCTTCATGAATGTATATCGCATATATATCCTTATTGTTTGATTTGTTTTCGCCCATTTGTTGATGAATTGACAAAAAGGGGGAGAAGTATTTGGAGAATTTATATATGCATATTTATTTTATTTCCTCGTTTATGCAAAAAGGGGGGAAAAGAATTTGGAATTTTGTGAGTTTATGCATATATTTTTTGTTTGGTTTATGCACTTCATTGAATATCTATTTGTTTATTGTTATGCATGAGTTAAAGGGGAGCTTCTATGAAGCTTAACTTTAATCCATGCATATATAACTCCATGAGTTTTGTCATCATCAAAAGGGGGAGATTGTCGACCCAAAAGCCTATCACTTTAATTTTGATGATGATTAACTCATGTAGTTATAGTTTACTAATAATCTTGTGTTTAAATAGTTTCAGTGATTGACCAAGATATTAGTAGGTGTTTAGCTTTAACAAAGAATTTTTGGGAGCTAACACGTGTAGATTCAAGAGCTCCCACGTCAAGATCGCATCTAGCACTCGGTTAGAGTCAAGCTCTTTTGGATCGCGTTTGGATCGAGTCAGCTTGGAGACAAGAAGATTTTAGTTTGTGTTTAGTTTATGTTTAGATCTTGTGTAAAGGTAGATAGTATTGAAATGCTCAAGTCCACATACACACACAAGTTTAAAGTTTGGTTTTCGGTTTAACCAGTTTTGGATTTCATATCAAAAACATAGAAATATCTATTATATGTATATTGGATTCTATCCATATACAATATGCTTCAAAGTTGTTTCAATATCATGTTTTTGTATTTATACAAGTTTTAGAGAAAACGATTTCTCGTTTCAAAATCCAAGTTTTGGAAAATACGGATTGTGTGTTCAAGCCTAAGTTCCATATCATAAAATGGTTCAAATAGTTTGTAATATGTGTTGATTTTTGGTCACACATATTTGTTATTCAAAGATATTACAAAAACTTATTTTTCTGAAATTTATGTAATTTTATGAGATTTTATGAAAGTTAAAAAGACAAGTTTTTAATCCCTAAAACTTCAGCCAGACCACACCGGCGGTCGACCGGACTAGTGGTCGGTCGACTGGATCGGTCGACCGATGTACACGAGACATGCACAAAGGCCAGCCACAACGGTCGGTCAACCGCGCGGTCGACCGACTGAAAGTACCCCACTCTCGGGTGCTGGCTGGTCGACCGGGCGGTCGACCGATGGCTTGGCCCGGTCGACCAAAGGCACAATGGTCAGAAATATGACCGTTGTGCCAGTCGACCGGAAGGGCAATTTTGCCCTTTCCTGCTGCCAACTGGAAGAATTTTTATGGGGTTATAAATAGCCCCCTCTTGGGCTGTTTTACATATAATTTTTGAGAGCTAAAATTTCTATCTATTTCAGTGGTTTAGCAAGAAGTTTCAAAGAGTTTTTGGGTTAAAAAGATTTATCTTTATTTATTTTCAGAGGTTGGAATATTTCAAAGAAAAGAGAGTCTTTTGGGAATTGGTTTTGATCTTGATTTCAATACCTATTTAGAGATTTTCCTAATTGTTTTTCTTTATTCCAAACACCTTGTTTTCCCACACTTGAGCTATCATATCTATCCTATCTATAGGATCTTTGTTTTGTGAGGAAATTAGTTTATGGTTTTTAAGATCACCAAGAGTTGTAGCCTTCTTTGTGTTTGTTGTTATCCCTCTTGTGTAGAGGTGATTGTGGAGCTTGTGTTTTGAGTTTATTGGTATCCCTTTAAGTGTAGAGGTGATTGTTGGAGTTTTGGCTTTGTGCCTGTCCCTCTAAGTGTAGAGGTGATTGTTGTTTGGTTTAGTGCCTTATCCCTCTAAGTGTAGAGGTGATTGTTATTGAGCCTTGCCTCTTGTGTAGAGGTTGTTTTGTTGGAGAGAGGAGTTGTGTACTCCTAGTTTGTATTTGTCAAATCCTCGGTACAGGTTCCCGTGTGGGAGTCCTGTGTGGACGCATAGTGAAAATCATTATGTATGAAGGTGGGGACGTAGAGCAGTGGCTCGAACCTCGAAACATATCTCAGTGTTTGTGATTGATCCACTATCTCTAAACTCTCTCTCTCTCTTTTATATCTTACATTGCATCATATTGTTCATATCATATATGCTTGGTATTGATTGTGTGAATCACTAGTGTTGAACCAAGAGAGCTTCATATAGCATCTCAACTCTTATTTAGAGAAATTTAGAGGAGATAGTCTAGAGCCCGTCACCGGAAATTCGGCTACACTCTTTGGTTACACTTGGTGTATTGCATTTAGTTTTTAATTCCGCATCATTTGTCATTAGATTAGCCATACACCTATTCACCCCCCCTCTAGGTGTATTTTTAAGTGTGAAGTGCATACTATCTAAGGCAAAAAATTCAAGATAAAAATTTCTCTCCAATTTATTTTACTTAGCCTATAATCTTAAACAAGATCCATTATTTCGACTAGGTTTAAGATGTCATAATTAAGACTTCTTTAATTTTAAGATCATCATAATTTTCCTAAAAATAGATCAAAAATTCGTCTCTTATTTCAAAAAGTTTTTAAAGAAAGGAAAAATCCTATACAAAAGGAAAAATTATAAAATATCCTAAAAAAATTAAAAAGAAAGAAAATAAAAAAGCTCTACGTTAGTAGACCCTCCCTCACACTTATCTCAAACATTGTCCTCAATGCATCATGAATATATGTATGCATGAAACAAATAGAGTGGGAAGAAAAAATCACCTCAAGGTGACAATTCCGGTGGTGGTCTGATTGGTCCACGAAATGTGGCCCAATCTAATTTGCGTGGAGTTCGGAGGAACCCATCAGAAACCTCTATAATACAACCCACTAAAATATATATATGAATGATTTTTATTAAGAATTTTGCACCATCTAATTTCCAAATTCTCAAAATAATTTCAGAGTCAATTTTATCAGCACCCTTGTTTTAAAATGGAGTGTGAAAATATGGAATGATTGATTTGGACTCAGAAAGTACAGGAACTAATATGACTCAAGGAAATGACTGAAATCAAGTAAAGGTTCTGGAGTCAAAATTGGTTCAGGAAGTGGGTTCAAATCAAGAAGTTGAAATTTAAGTCCACATTCATTTTCCCACAATGGAATGTGATTTTCTAAGATTGGTGATTCAAGTTCAAGAATGACAGGTATGAGAATCAAAACTGACTCTAAAATGTTGCTCAAATCGGGTAACAAAACAGGAGTCATTATTGATTCAGGAATTTGAACTGGATTACAAATTTGAGGATTGAAGTCACATTCTTTTCTGAGTTCAATTTCATAAAAATGAGAACTTACCAATTTGTCAGTGGGACATTCAAAAGTATGAAATTGGTCAAGTTTAATTTGTTGATCATAAAAGATTGGTGATTCAATTTCACGATGGATTGGCACAGGATCTAATGTTGACTCGCGAAAAGAATTGAAGTGAGGTAAAGATACCGGAGTCAACATTGATCAAAAAGTGGAACTAAATTATGAAGTTGAGGTTCAGGATCATATTCATGCTCAAGTTCAATTTTAGAAAAAGGATAACTTGCCAAAATATCAACATGGTTCTCAAAATTTTGATGTTGGTCAAGTTTAAATGGGTGTGCTGAAATTGTATCTTCGTTTCCAAAACAACATGATTCCTGATCTAGATCGATAGAGTTAGACATATCTGGATTGGTCAAAGGTTGATAAGAGTGAGTTTCCTCATTTCTATGAATGTTAACCAATTGACTCAGTTGTGTTTCTAACCTATCGATAGACTGGACAAAAGATTTTTGAAATTATTGTGAGGTCTCATGCAAGAATTCTATACTCTTTTCTACCTCAGATTTTTCTTCAAATAGTTGTTCTAGAAAGGGAGTGTAGGAATCTTGGTTTTGAAAAAATTGTGAAGATTGTGAGTCCAACAAGCTTTGAGATTGTCGCTCGGATTCACGCAAGAGTTCCTCAGTCAATTTTAAGATGGATGTTTTATCATTTTGAAGAGATGAGGTTGAGTAAGACTCTGGAAAATATTATGGAATTGGAGAGGCTAACGTGTTCTGAAATTGCCGCCGGCCTCTTATAGGTTGGCTTCTATACTTTTTCTAACTCAGATTTTTTTTCAATTGGTGGTTCTAGAAAAGGAGTATAGGAAGCAAAATCAGGAAATGAATATTATGAAAATTGTGGACAAGGTGGATAAGGAGGTTGAAAATTTGACTCAAGAGAGGTGAATCCCCATTGACTCTGTGAAGAGTTGAAATTATTTTGAAAATTATTGTCATAAGATTAGGGGTATGGGTTGTATTGATTCGGATAAGTCCAACCCAGTGATGTGGTTGGTTCATATTGTAAAAAGTCAGGTTGAAATTATCCGAATCAAATGGAGTCGGTGTGAAATATGGATTCATATTAGGATTGAAAGAATTGTTATTGTTGAATTCCATTTCACAAACAATAACAAACAAAAAAAAAAAAACAAGCAATAAACAAAACGAAAAGAAAAAATCAAAACCAAGCCTAGACTAACGTTGACCTAGACGACTCCTAACTGGTCGATTACCCCGGGGAGGTTGTTGTATGAATCAGACCATAAGCTAATCGGCTAGGTAGGGACAAAATATGGTGGGAGGTATCCGTGCGTAAGCAACGGGCCTTAATTATGCCAAACCACTGTGTCTTCGAGGCGTAACCTCTTAATCCCCAACCTTAGACACTGATTTCACAGGAGTATGATTAAAAACAAGTTTCACCCTCGGTCAATCTCTTAATGAGTCCGAGATGTCCCTAGGGGCCAACATCTATCAATTTTTATTAGGGCTTGAGTTGTGTGAGTGGGGAGGTGATTTTTGGGCTAAGGAAGGGTGATGAAATCCCCACCTTATCTTATATGAGTTTTGCCCTTAATTTCAATTTCGTTCAAGTGTAAAATATAGATAAGAATATAACACAAAGCGAATAAATCACCCACGTATTTGTCCTATGCTATATGCAATGCCATATGTACACCTCAGTTCAGATCACAACAATAGAACAAAATACAGTATATTAGAATTGAATTGACACGTGCCTAAATGCAAATATCTAAACTATTTTAAAAGCGTCCAAATACCGTATTTTAATTCTTTAATTTATTACAGTGTGTAGGCAATTAAAGCAGAAAATTAATAGCAGAATATATCAATATATGCAACTTGCAAGAACCCTGCAAAAGATGAAGTCCAAATGCCACACAAATGCCGCATTTGCGCGGCTTTTCTTGGGTTTCCGCGGCAAAATTATGGAAGCAGGGTCCCTGCTTTCTAGAGCAGGGACATGCGAGTAAAAGGAGAGTTCTGCAATGTTCAGTTTCTGTAAAAATTAACCTGCACACCAAAACAGAGGAGAAAATATTAACAAAAACGTGAGTCTAAACCATTTCCATCCCCGGCAACAGCCCAAAAATTTGATCAGAGCGAAACTAACACTTGAAAATGTGTGTTTTGTAAAATTAGTATAAAAACGTTGCGTGCTAATGTTCCCTCCATACTTTCGTTATAGCATTGGCTCAACGGGTCGAATCCACAGGGACGGGAGGCGATAGAAGCATTAACAGTTTATGTTCACGTCGATTGTTAGCAGGTTCTTCTTTGTTAAAGAATTAGAAAAAGAAAAAGAAAAGAAATCTGAAAGTGATAGATTAAGAAGGCGATAAAACGGTGGTGTGAAAATAAAAGAGAAGTGGTTGTGGAGTCGGTAAAATAAAAGCAATAAAGGTGAAGTGAAAGGAGAAGTGATTTAAGAAGTGGGTTTGAAAACAAAATAAAAAAAGAGAAGATGAGACTTGTGGTAAAGAAAATGAAAAAATGGTGAAGAAGATGAAAACAAGGATGAACTAAGAGGATGGTGAAAATAATGATAGAAAAAATGATAAAAGATTTTGGAAATGGTTTTTTAAATAAAGTAAAAAGAAAGAAGAAAACTTTGAAAGAAAACTCAGGGCTACTAACTACTAATTGCTCCACTAACCATGCTAACCTCTTAGTGATAGTTGCCTCACATGGATCTTTGGCCATCACTAATCTTTGGCTTCAAGAGACGATATAAAGTATGACTTATAAGATTGTTCTTCTACATTCAAACAACACATCCATACCACACAACAAGTTGCAAGTTACTATTAGATCATCAAAACTGGTTAGAGGTGAGCATGAAATAAAGTTAGCATTGCAAGTTAGTAAGTTAATGGGTTAGATATTAGAAATGTTAGAATATTAGAATCCATCATCATGAGCCATTAATGGCTCTTGCAAGAGCAAGGCCTTGTAGAGGCTATTAGATTCACGTAGATTATCAAGTAAGAGGTTAGATGGTTAGTGGTTAGTAGTTAGATTGTCATGAGAAGAAAGTTAGCTAAGCATCATGTAGAAAATGGAGAAGATTACAATGGAGAAGAAAGGAGACATCTTTATATAGATTGTCACCATCTATTACATCAATTTCTCTCTTTCTCTCTCTGAATCTCTCAGCCCTAATACATGATCTAAAAATGAAATGAAAATATAAAAGAAATGAAATGAAAAGAAGAACACCTACACTAATCTACACTAAAAGAGAGAAAACTTAGCCTATTTCTCAATCTGCCTGTGTTACAGCCAAACCCTGCAGTATTTATAAGCAAATGAAGATTCTGGAAGGCGAGACGAGGCCACGCGTTGAAAATCAACGCGTGGGCCGACCAAAGGGCCGCGAAAACGCGACAAATGCCGCGTTTTCGTAACAAAACCAGGGACTTAGGTCTGGTTTTGGCTCGTAGGTTCGCCTTGTTTCTGGGACCTTCCAGATATGCTTAGATTTGGCTATTTCTATCTATATTCTTATCAGACACCCGCCAATGTCTAGATTCATTGTATCTTCTAGAAACTCTTTAGCTTGGCCTCCACGAAATCCGAATTTATTTACCCGAAAATGGGTTTAATTAAGCTCTTATTACTCATTTGCCCCTATACTCTTGATTTTTCTGCAAAGTAGACCAAAACACAATTAGAAATGAAAATTTATTCATAAATCGATAGGAAAATGCGATGTTATAATGTAGAATTGTATATTAATCACTAAATAAGTTGTATTACATTTTAAACCCTGTAATTACATTTTTAACCTATTTTATATGTTTTTAGTATCCAGGCGATATCTGGAGCATCCGGAATTCGATTTGGACGATTCTGGAGTCTTTGTGATTGCAAGAAAGAGAGTTATACTCCACGATCACTTTGTGAGTGTTTTTTTATAAATTATATTTTATCATATTTATTTAAATGAATTGCCGTGATTATCGGTAAAATTAAAATTTATAAGTTATATAAATAGTAAATAAAGATAATTATAATATATGTGATTACATAACATATTCCATATGATAATATTTAATTGTGATTATTGATTTAATATAAATTACAGATGAAATAGATATATACTAATAATAAGTGACTATTAGATTATTGATAAAGCTATTAGTTTAATGGTTATTGGATTATTAATAAATTAATAATTATTAAAAAGGTTGTTAAGAGTTGAAAAGATAGATTGTAGATAATTTCTTTATTGATAAGATTACAGATATCTTGATATTTAGACACCTGTTCAAGTTACATATAATTACCTTGCATGTATTACAAGATCACCGATACTGTCACTATGACTAAACCACTTAGATGCTATACAAGTATGTGTTGTTATGATTGTGGACGCCATTATTTCATGTACCTTTATTATTGTTACACAGACATTCTAGTACAGCAGGCACTGTATTTCATGTAAATACCTGTTATACCAGACACTGTCATTTCATGTCCCTGTATCAGTGTTACATCGATACTGTTACACTAGACATTACTATTTCATGTTCATGTACCACTGTGTCATTGTTACATTGATTCAGCTGTATATATGTATATTATTTCTGTATACTCGTTGCATGGATTTTTACACCTGTGACATGGAATATTATTACATGGATATTCATGTGTTCCCGTTACATACCTGTTTTCCCATTACTGATATTGATACATACTGTTACTGGACATGTTAGCTATTGATATCTGATGTGTGGTGGGGGCTACCTCTTAAATCCCACATCATGTTTCTGGTTTCCCGTTTCTCGTTGTCTTGTTTAATGATATCAACATAGTTCATGTCCAGTTATTATGTTACATGTATCATGTACTGTTATTGTTCTTGATATACTGCGTAACTTAAATATAATAAATATAACATGAGATGGGAGAGGCTTGACGGTTGACTAGATTTTATCGGGTGGATGTTTGGATCCATTATTGTCCCACTGCAGGGGACATGGTAGTGCTGGCTACCGTCTGTTATATCTCGATGAGCTCCCATTTCCCGTTACTTCACTCTAGCGGGTTGGCCCTGGTCTCAATAGCCAGAGAGCCTTGGTAAGGTTGTGATCCCGGTATGCACGGGATACACCCACCCGATTAGAGATCCTTGACCATTGGGTTTCCAATTAACATAATAAAACGGTATAAACAAGAATGACGTCGAGAACGCTTGTTATTTGGTCACTCTCTCGTTCGGATCATGGTACCCATATGCCATGTTCGGATGGGTTCGTCCGGAGTGCGGGCTCCAGTATGAACTGTCAGTGATATGGGACATTAAAAGAGATTGATTAAAATACTTGGCGGTATTAATTGTTATTATTGTATAAATAACATGACTTGCCCGATATATGTATATTACTGTTTATTTGTACTTGTTATCATTTCTGATATTATATCTATTATTATGCCACCCGTATACCTTACTACACTTTCTGATACTTATTACACTTCATGTGGTGACACACTATTCATGAACACATATACTCTTCATTCCATGTATTTCTTGTTCCATGTGCTTTCTTCATATTAGCATGGTTATTCTCTGTACTTCATGTATATAATTCATATTATCCATATTATTCGTGATATTATCATACCGTTTACTAGAGTTTAAACCTTTAATGGAAAATAATAAAAGATAATATTTATTACTTACACAAATATTGTATCATAGTCCACATATTGATAATAACATATAAAGCGCCTAACTCATATTGATTATAACAATATAATATAAAATAGTTAGGTGAATATATATATATATATATATATATATATATATATATATATATATATATATATATATATATATATATATATATATATATATATATCAAACTCTTCCCGATAATATTAATAGATATTCATGTTATATAACTGGATAATATCATATAGGCGACACTGTTGACATGCCAGACATTGAAAATGTTACAGTACTAAAACAATTCTTATTTATATATATACCAATTGTTAGCATACATATATTGTATCACCGATAATTTTACAGGTATTATATAATATCGAGATTGTATTACTATTATAGTATATATATTACTGCTTCCTTTATTTTATCACTCACTAGATCGCTTTCTGACGACCCTGAGTTTACGTGCCCAGGTTGGAGATCTGAGATATCGTAATATCATTTCACTGGATACACATAGGAGACTCGTCATCGATACTAATCATAGGTTTTTTATTATTTAGTCTTTATTTTCTTATTTATCTATATATCTATCATGATCACTGACCCCTTTCTGCAGGTATTCTTGTACTTATTTAATACTGGAACATTATTGTGTATATTGTATTTATTCCCCGTACCGAGGCTTAGTGTACATACGTAGAAGCATTTCCGCTCTGCATATGTACGTCGCCGTAGCATCTCCGTACCTTTGGGATATGGTGTTACAAAGAGTGTGAACCTAGGCTCTGATATCACGCTGTAACAGTGATAATATCATACCATTTACTAGAGTGATAATATCATACCTGTTACACCAGACACTATCATTTCATGTCCATGTATCACTGTTACCTGATACTGTTACACTAGACATTACTATTTCATGTTCATGTACCACTATGTCACTCGTTGCATGGATTACTACACCTGTGGAATGGAATATTATTACATGGATATTCATGTTCTCCAGTTACATGCATGTTTCCCCATTATTGATATTGATACATACTGTTACTGGACATTTTAGCTATTGATATCTGATGTGTAGTGGGGGCTACCTCTTAAATCTTACATCTCATGTTTTCCGTTTTATGTTTCCTGTTATCCTGTATAATGATATCAACATAGCTCATGTCTAGTTATTATGTTACATGTATCATGCACTGTTATTATTCTTGATATACTGTGTAATTTAAATATAATAAATATACATGTGATGGGGGAGGTGTTTGGTAGGGGAAATTGAAGATCGAGGAGAAAATTCTTTATTTGATAGTAAAGAAAATTACAGCGGATCAATAATCCTCTTACAAGAGAGGGGATATATCAAGCTTAGACCTCCCTTTTGTTCAAAGCCGGGTTCTTGATGTGGCGACGGAAAGTGAATCTTATTTTTCATTGACCGGGTGAACGTTAGGACCTCTTAAAAATCCTCCCTTTGGATAGTAGACGAAGTAACACAGCTTCTGTCCACCAAGGATCTCAAAGAGATTGTAGGCAAAAATGAACTTGTACGCAGCAAGTTGTTAGAAGAGTTAAACTTTCTCTTTCTTTTCAGCTGGAAGTCTTGGTGCTTCTACGGCTTACAACCGATGTTCTTTTTTTTTACCAAGATTTTTCCGACCCCTTTTTCATAGCAAACTGGGCTATTTATAGAGGTTTCAGCGGGGTAAACGTGTCCCATAAAAACACTCCATAATGGGGGTTAACTCCCTCATTACGTGGGCAGTAATTGACCCAGTAAGGGCAGTTATCACCGAGACGCAGGCTTTGGGCCACGTGTTTTGCCATTGAGGTGATGCTTAAGAAACGCGAGCTTCTAATTCTGTGTCAAGCTTCACGTGAGACGCGGGCTTTGGACTCTTCGTCTTGGTACTACAATAATGTTGAGACGCGGGTTTCAACCCTCGCGTCTTGGTCCTTACAGTGATGTCGAGACGCAGGTTTCAACCCTCGCGTCTTGGTGCTGTGCTGGTGGCGATGATTAGCCTTGCGTCTGGAGCTTGGATTCTGCTTTTTGCCGACTTGTCTTCAGTGATTTTTAGACAGCCCACAGAACCCCCTCCAAAGTTTTCGATATTCTGCGGTTGACTGGGACGGATTTTGAAATACTTTAGACTCTGGTTGAATTCATACTTCTCATGATTGGACTGACAATCATTTGAGATACTCTGAGCTTGATCTTGTCTGGAGTATGATCTTTGTGAGTGTACTATAAAACCCTTTGAAGCCACCAGAGATGATCGTGGTGAGTGTCTAAATATGCAGTCCAGACCTCCTCAATGCTCTGAACTGGTTGTTGCTGTACTGTTGAACCAGGAGTAAACAATCGTTTGCTTGTGCCAGTGTACTGTTGAACTAATTTGCAGTACTAAAGACTGAATGCAAGGCTTGTAGACGCAGGGGTCATGTTGCTCTAGAGACGCAGTCCTCACTCAGAGTGGGGACGCATCTATTAATTTGCTGAAGAAACGCGACTCCTGGAGGGACGCGATCTTTGAAGTGAAGACGTAGCTTTCACTCTATTGACTAGGCGCGACTTTGGCCTTGCTGAAGAGACGCGACTTTTGGAGGGACGCGATTTTTGTTAAGCGCGAGTCTGTGTTTTGGGCGCGTTGCCACATGTCCGCCAGAGTTGAAGGGATGTATTTCCTTTGACGCGCGAAATTCGTGTTGCATTTAAGACGCACGCCACGCGTCGGGTGGGGATTAGGCCTCGAGCCATGCACCGCGTATCTCTGCGGATCACTGTGCCTATAAAAGACAACAGTCTTTCAAGAATCATCATTAGACTCTTCTTCTTCTTCTTAACTGAGCATAATATCTAGGGCTAAGAAAAGCTTGAAGCTTTTTTCATTTTCGTCGTCTTCAACACCGATCTCACGGTCAAAATGGCACCGAAGACCAAGTCTGTTTCCTCATCCTCGAGTGTTGTCGCTCCGGAGATTCAAATGGGCGATCCTTCCACGCAGGAGGCCCCCATTTTAGGTAGTAAAACCATCTGATCTGGTTTCTGCCATTGAAGAGGCTTACAGAGTTCTTTTAACTCCTAAGTATCTTTTAAATGTGAACCGCCAACGCGAGGCTCATGCCCATGTTTGATCTTCAGACACGGTTCTTGAATTGATAGGCAAGACGCGGGTTTGATGACCTTCGCGTCTTTGGTTCATCAAATTGAGTCCGTATCTGTTCGTTGAACACAGGCCTCGTTGAGCCTTGCGTTTTGGACTCAATGCTCAGAATATTTCTAAGTGTGGGGAGTTCAGACGCAGACTTCTTATGATTCTCGCGTCTTATAAGATCAGACGCAAGTTTTACTGAGTCTCGCGTCTGAGTCCGATACTTAGAAATTTTTCTAAGTTATGGATTTTGATATGTGGGCTACAAGCAAGCCTCGAATTTTTGAGCCTGGGCGCGGATTTTGCTGATTCCCGCGTCTGGGTTCATTTTTCTTTCAGATTTCTGACTAGAATGTTGTCTTCCTTGCAGTGTGATACTCTTCTAGCCCTCTGTCCAAAAGTATCATTTTGGGCACGTAGGTGGCGCTGATCGTAATTTGACCTTTGTGCTTTAGAAAACCGCTCCTGTGACTACTGGTAAGTCAAAGGAGTGGAAAGAGAGGATCTCCAAGGCCAGCATGGTGACCCTTCGGGAGATTGTCTCTGATGGCTATTCGAGACGGATTCCCGCACTCCATTACGGAAGCCTGTTTTCCTCTTCGGTGACGCCATTGACGAGGATGATAGGATTTTGCATGATGGAGATTATAAGTGGCTCCGTCAGATAGGGGATAAGAGGTTCTTTCTTCCCAATATGGAGACGATGTATTCCTTATCCTATCTTCAACACATGTCCGTTCACCATGCGATGGATTGGGATCTTTCCCATTTTATCTCTGACGTCTCTCTCGGTAGATTAGGTGCCAAAGAAGTATACTCTGCTGGCCATGGGAAAGATGTCCTCGGTTTATTTCCCGGGTTAGTTAGGCCTGAGTATCCGAAAGGAGAAACCCCTCAGCTTGGCGCCACCTTCATTAATAAGTTTTTGAAAGTTAGGGGTGATTTTCCCGTTGACTTTCGTCCGCTTGGGTGGGTCCATTCTACCGACAAATCATGGTGGGGTAGAATGGTTGGATTTGTTCTCGTCGAGCTCGGGGCTCTGCTACAGCAGGTGGGGTTATATCTCTCGGTCAGGGCCGTCCAATATAGCATCCCGCAGAGTTCCCACAATTTTTATGGCGTCCTGGAGCATTATAATCCTCTGACGGGCACATTTTTTACTCCAGTCGGAGAGATGGGGCTCGCTCTTCATGAACTGTATGAAGTCTCGGGGCTAGTTATGGGAGATGCCCCTTATGAAGAATATGTCCCGACTTCTGAGGAGCTTCACCTCCTGAAGAAAGAGGACCCTCAGGTGTATGAGACATACTGGGAAGTGTTATGCCACTTTCACATCTACGGCCAAATATCCTCCTGGAGGAAAAGGGGTATCAAACAGATGTCCTGGGTGAGCTATCTGTTCAATGGTATAAATGAGAAGGATAGCCCAGTGACTAGTCTGGCTCCTTGCACTGACGAGGAAATTGCTGAGAGGATCAATGCCTCTGCAAGCTCTTACACCACCGAGTCGAACGAGGACACTTTCAGACCTGATACGGTCTTTGAAAGTTTTCATCATCAGGCCCGAGTTCCCATTTCTGACCGGGCTCTATTGGCAGGCTTTCTCATGCTATGGCTGAAGCGTTGTGTGGTGCCAACGCTGCTGCATGAAGTAATCGTTGCTGATGTGGTATACCCAGCGGTCTTGCTTGCCTACGGGAAATCTATCGCTCTCCTTTCAACGATGGTAGCCGGAATTCAGAGTGGATTATGGGCTCTGGTTAAAAGCCTGTGCCAAGTGGAGGCCGTTGTAGATTCTGTGGGCAGGCCAGTGGTCGATTCGGAGGGAAGGCTGAGAGTGAAGACCCCTAACCCCAGGATCGAGCTTCCATATACGTACCTGATGGCCTGGTACATTATGCACTGCCCTTCATTGATGACGGCGATGCCTCTTTCTGCAGGTTTTGTTCCCTTCGTGCAGAAGCTGGAGAATTCAAGCTGGACTCACTACTATATGTTCTATGTTCAGAAATCCATTCTGAACATCTCGAACTATCAGCTCGACTGTTGCTTCCCTGAGATTGCTGATGCGTCTTATGAGGATAAGTTTGCTGACCTTGCGGGGCCAGATGATTTCACGAGGCTGCCGTCGAGAGTCTTTTGGTGGCTGATCAATATTCGACGTGGATATCTGATCTTCCAGAAAGGGAATTCATGTATGATCGAGCCTCACATGCCTAGCTGTTTTGCTCGGTAGTTCGGCTATGATCAATTATATGTCGGCAACCCCAACGTCGGCATCTGCTTCAGTGGAAATTTATTTGAAGGTGCTCGGGCGTGGTACTATAGTGTAGCTGGAGGGACAAAAGCTGTCTTCAGCTTGCCTCACAAGATGCCCACTTGTTATACCAGCCTCAGTTTCTGCACTTGGTACTCCCTGGCTAGTAGGATGCCTAGTTTCAGAATAATACCTCTTGCATTAAGAGCATCAAGGCATCTTATAAGGACAAGTTGGAGTCCAACAAACGTATGCGAGGTATGAACGAGTATCAGGCAGCCGAGAGGGAAATAGGAGGGGAAGCAGGGATGGGACCAAGGACAGCAGCACCTAAAGGACAGCCCACTAAAAAGAGTCGGCAGGCTATGTCCAAACGTTCCCGTGGCTCTGCTTCTAAGGGTGAGCCTATCACAAAGAAGGCTAGGAGAGAATCGGGGGCTGACGCTTCGATGCCCAAAGTAGTTCCTCCTGGTATTGAAGAACAAGAAGAAGAGGAGGAGGAAATCCTCGTCCTTCGCTCCCGCGGTCTGCGCAGTAGGGGCCCCATAATCTTAGAAGAGGGGGAACTCGTGGGTGAACCTGTCATGGCTGAAGAGGTTGAGCGACCCAAAGTTGACTTGGTGGGGAGGGATGGCGTTGAGATTCTGGGAATCTCGGCCCAACCTGAGTCTTCTTTAGCTCATGGAAGAAGGGTGGAGGTGTAGCAGCCTGGGTCTCCCAGTGTATTGATGCCCGCCACGCGGATTATTGAACCTAACCCTACTACTGGGGTATTTAGTAGTAAGGTCTCGATTGCGGAGACCTCTTGTGTTGAGCTATCATCTTCATCATCCGAAGAACATGGATATTATTCTGGCGAAGAAGTCGATTTTGGCGATGAACCCGCTCTTCCTGATACGAGCAAATTCTCGCATATCTCGAAGGAAGAAATACAGGGATACGTCCCTATGATGATTTCGCCGATAGCAATAATTACTGTTACTGAAGGTATTTCCTTTGTCTTCCTGAACTGGTTCCCCATCAAGTTAGGAATGAGTTCTAACATTTCCTTTTGACTTTCTTCTACAGGGTTGGCTGCCGGTAGTGAAGCCATAACTTCTTCTCATATTGAAGAGATGATCCAAGAGCTGGCCCAGCAGGAGGGTCTTGAGGCTCCCACTAACGGGATGCCTCATGAGGGTGCAACCGTCGATGTCGGAGAGCCCTCATCCCAAAATGGCTTATCCAAGGATTTGCCACCTTCAGATCCTTAACTTGGTAAGAGAATACTGATGTATTAGACACTCTCCTTTTTTTTTTACCATTATCACTGACATTTAATGTTGTGGTTTGCAGAGAGCACTGGGATAGCTCAAGTAGAGGATCCTGCGGCAAGCATCGGCGCAGAAGATAGCACAATTCAAACTTCGGCCGGGGAACCCAGTGCCGTAGAGTTTGCTGTTGCTTCTGTTGTAGTGGAAGCTGCTATACCAATAACTGTTCCGGAGGTATCGTGACTACCTCAGCATCTGACGAACCTATTGTCGGCCTCACCCCTACGCAAGTTGAACTGGTTCCTGTCTCTCGTTCTGTCATGGGAAGGGGGTCTGGGAGTACATCAGCAGGGTTATCTCCAGCTAACGACATCATGGAAGAGCTAGCACGTCAAATGGTGTAACAATTTTTTGCTTCCATGAGGTCCTGTATTGATTTGATCCTTTCCGGGGGCAGTTCTTTCGAATTCGCTCGGATACTTCTCGAAAATTAGATCGAGAATATCGGTCACACTGGAAGTCCTTCGCAAGTTAGGGCGTGCCTGATGCTGGTTGAATAGTTGGGGAGCCATCTGAAGGAGCTCAAGACTCTGGAGAATGCTGGCTCAATGGATGAGGCTTGATCGACACTGAGTAAACTTCTTGCCGCTCAAGAACATGAGCAAAAAGAGATAGAGGAGCAGATGGTCGAAGAAGCCCGCCATCTTCAGCACTTCCAAGCTGACCACCAAAGACTGATTGGTGATTCAAAGGAATCTGAAATCGTCATCCAGAGTGCAGAGCAAGTTATCACCACTTCTCGAATTACCATTGTCAGGGCGCAAGCCCTGATTGAGGCCAATGAGCAGAAACTTGTTGCTGCAAGAAAAAGGCTGGAAGAGCTGAAAACTGCCAGGACACAGGTTCAAGAAAACCTTTCTACTCATTCCTCCAAGTTGGAGTCTCTTCAGGTGCTACTGGCTACGAAGAGATTTTTGTCCGAGGAGGAGTTGCGGGTCCAAGCTCTGGTGGAAGCTGAAAGAGCACGTCAGCACGAGATGCATCACCTCTGGGAACAAATCCGTTCTTTGGCGAAGCAGGATTAGTAGTCTTCTTCTTCTTTTTGTGTTGTTCCCCTTTTTTTTATAACACTCCATTTGTCAAATAAGAGTGTCCATTTTGAGTCAAATAATAAAAATCTTCAAAATTTGTATCATCTTTATCTCTTCAGATTCTTTGTTTCCTGTGGATGAACTCAGTTTTCATAATCGTACTCCTTGACTGTTTGTGGAGACGCAGTCCTTTAGTCATTTTGATAGGGTACGGCTATGAATAATAAACTCAAGCTGAACTGAGTTCTTGAGCGAGACGGGGTTCTCATTTGTAGCAGAGACGCGGCTCTGAGGGACGCGACTCTGACTCATTAATGGAGACGCCGTTCAGGCTCATCAAGGAAGACGCGCGAACCTTTCTTTTCGATAAGGACGCGACTCTGACTTAAAGACAAAAAGGCGTTATTCTGAGACGCGAATTTGTGTTCTTCAATAAAGGAGACGTGACCTTCATTTTTATGAAAGGACGTGGATCCATGGACGCGGCCCTTGATTCTATCAGGAAGCAGAATTCAGGACACAGTGGAGACGCGATTTTGGGCTCCTCAAGATTAACGCACGGGTCTCAGTTGGTTGATGGGGACGCGACACTGGCTCAATACAGACGCGGCTCTGGTCCCTTGATAGGGCGCAAACTCAGGCTGTACTGAGTTCATGATTGAGACGCGAATGTCATCTGCAGTAGAGGCGCGTTTTGGGTCCTTCAAGAATGACGCGCGAGCCTCAACTGGTTGATGAGGGCGCAGCTTTGATTCAATAGAGACGCGACTCTAGTCCTTTGAGAGGGCGCAACCTTGAAGCGCGAACCTGCGTTCTTAATAAAAGACGCGGTTGTGGACACGACCTTTGAGTCTGCGCCTGACGCCGCTTCCTAAGCGTTACATGCAGCCCATCTTAAAGATCTTGTTGGATCTTTTAATGCCAGGTCGGCGTTGACGATTGGGGACTTGTGTCCTTCGATGTTTCCCGAAACGACATTCCACGCGTCAGCTCCTTATTGGACTTGATGTTCGTGCAGGAATTAAGGCTGATGGCTTTGATTTTTATGCCATTAATTACAGGCCTTATGACTTGCCTATAAATAGGCCTCACCCCCTTAACAGTCGATTATCTAGACTGTTTTCCTTTGCGAGCATGCGCTCTGAAGGTCTTCGTCTTGATTTGTCTATCTTCCCTTCAAGGGGATGTGTTCCAATAAATAGCAAGAACTCAAAGCTTCCATACTTTTCTGAACTCAAAGTTTTCATATTTTCCTTTAATCTTCTCCAAAGATTATCGCTGTCAAGTGATTTCAAGATCAAAAAGCATCGCTTTAAGTGCTTTCACGGCCGCGCCTTAATGCATAAAGTTCAACTTCTAGAGAATTATTCTCCGGGTAGGAACCAGTTGTCGCCATGAAATACTTAGTCTCATCGAGTTTCTGTTTTCCTGTCCATTGAAGAAATTCAATCTCTTG
Source organism: Agave tequilana (assembly GCA_038442645.1). NCBI lineage: Eukaryota > Viridiplantae > Streptophyta > Magnoliopsida > Asparagales > Asparagaceae > Agave > Agave tequilana. The sequence continues at coordinate 67,623 of JAVJIF010016069.1, forward strand.
AACTTCTCTTGAAATCTGATTGATGCGCTCGTGTTCGGAAGTCACGTCTTTTAGCCTTCTTGATGAAGCGTGAGCTCATTGACTTTGAACTCTAGCTCACGAATCCTTTGACGCGAGCGTGATAAACTCTGTACTTGGATCTTGAGACACGAGCTTTGTACATAAAGCCCGCGTTTGAGGTTCTTGACTTGAAGAATTTTAATTCTTTGAGATCCCCAGAATTAGATGTGGCAACCCCTGTTTTTCAAACGCGGGTGCGGCATCCTCTGCGTCTGGGTTACCTCGCGTCTTTTATCTCGGACGCGGGTCTCAAACCAGACCGCGTTTAGATCTGCACTGGTTAAATCTACGTCTGAAGTTCACAACTTTAACCGCGTCTGCCCTTCAGCTTTTATGCTGCTGCCTTGACAGAATTTAAAACCTTCTGCACTAGTCATCCCCGCGTTTGAAGTTTACAGCTTCAACTGCGTCTGCCATTCAGCTTTTACCTTTCTGCCTTAACAGAATTTTAACTCTTTGGTTTCTTGCTTCTTGCAGGTTCTGGCAGCTTCAGTCAGTCTTCCGCATTTTCGCTGGGCTCTTGGGAGAATATTTCGACCAGCGAGCTTGATCGATTGGCGAGCATTCGGGGAATCAAAGCTCTTGTTCATGGGCGAGGAGGATTCGCGCGGTTAATGACATCCGTCAAGGCCTTATTAGACATGACGCACCAGCAATGCCCCGGGTTTTGTCATGGTCACAGTCGGTATGGTGGTGGGTATGGTCCTCTTGCAGGTCACGGAAAAGAGGACGTCATCTGTAAGGTCTCGGATCTTCCCTTCACTAATTTTATCCCCAGAAGTGACATCGACGACAAATCCATGTTCATTAGATGACTTTCTGGTGGTGGAGATGTTCATCAACGAAGGATTACAGCCCACACCAGTTGGTCGGGTGGAATCATAATGTTCTTCTGCATTTCGACCTCGAGAAACACCATTGTTCTTAGTGAGCGGTGAGCTTCTTCAATGTTTACATCATGCATCCTTTCTTCGGCGCTCTTCCAAACATCTTGTATTTGGAATGGTGTAGATGTCTTGAGGAGTGAATGCAACCTTTCGCTGAGAGCGAGGGACTTCTTTGTACTCCTTTATTGTAACACTCAATCTTATTTGTATAAGAGAGCATCTTGTATCACTTTCATATGTTTGAATATTAATAAAAGTGACACTTTTTCTTGTCTTCTTATATGTCTTGAATTTCTTTTTTTTTTTGAAAATCAGACACATAGAAGTTGGAAAAATTCCATTTCGGGAATTCAAGATTACTGTCAGAGGTGTGATATTAACTTGACAGGAATGTGGGTCAGAGGTGTGATATTAACTTGACTCAATGGGAATTTCAATTTCATTTGAGAAGACTAAAAACATCACTATCATAGGTGTAATGTTAAACTTGACAGTGAAGGTAATGCTAGAGGTGTAATTTTGAACTTGGCATTGGTCATCTCGACTTTGATAGGAAAGTTCAAGGGAAAGTCATTGTCATAGGTGTATTGTTGAACTTAGCAATGAACTGGATGCTAGAGGTGTGATGTTAAACTTAGCATTGCTCATCTCAACATCGATATGTAAGCCTGAGGAAAAGTAACTGTCAGAGGTTTACTTTTGAACTTGGCAGCAACTTAATTACTGTTAGAGGTGTAGTGTTAAACTTAACAGTAATTTGTTAGAGGTGTGATGTTAACCTGACAGTAGTTGATTTGCGATATGAGCAATTTTGAGGACTTATCATTGTATTGATGAGAATTGACAAGTGAAGTTTGGGGTGTCAGAGGTGTAGTGTTAACTTGACAGTGGTTGATTTGCGATATGAGCAATTTTGAGGACTTGTCATTCTATTGATGAGAATTGACAAGTGAAGTTTGGAGTGTCAGAGGTGTAGTGTTAACTTGACAATAGTTGATTTGCGATATGAGCAATTTTGAGGACTTGTCACTCTATTGATGAGAATTGACAAGCGAAGTTTGGAATGTCAGAGGTGTAATGTTAACTTGACAAATTTGAAGACTTACTACTCCATGTAGTGTTGAGACAAGTAAAGTTTGTACTCACTGGGGAGTATTGAATTTTATTATTGCCAAAGGCAATGATTGCATTTGTGGACCTACCCTTCTATGGAAAAGAATTGGTACAGGATTTTGGGTAGAGAGTAAAATGAACCATCAGAGGTTTAATATTAACGTGACAATCGTTGATTTTTGTTTTTGAGACATGGAAAATTTACCGTTAGAGGTGTAGTATTGAACTTAACAATGAGGATTTTTAACTAATGAGTTTTGTTGTCAGAGGTTTATGATTAACTTGACTGAATCCACTGGGGATTGGAAAATCTGATTTGTCAGAGTTTAATATTAACTTGACAAGTCCCAGTTCATTTCATTGGAAGATGAACACAAGTATTTTTGTGGTCCTACCATTCTGTAGGTGAGAATTGATAAGAGATTTTGGAGGAGAGGATGGAACCAAGTCCATTAGGATTTTTAGCAAACCCTCAGCTATCAACGGATTTGGTGTACCTTTACCAACAACCATTTGAGTTGGGCTAGCCATGCTATTCCCCTCAGCATGATGAGTTATCGAAGACTTATGTTGGACTTAAAAGCCAATATTTCTTCTATCCTTAGCCATCGGAGGCATCGGATGTCCACAAGTACATTAGAGAGGAGTAACAAGCTAAGACCGAAGTTTTGCATTTTGTTTCTTCTTCAATATTTACATCATGCATCATGATGTAACTAGCGCTTGATTAACTTGATGCTGATTGACCGTGATGTGATCCAGTAGAGGAAGAAAGCTTTCCTTAGCGTTGATCTTGGATTTGAAGCTTCGGTCAGAGGTGTAGTATTAACCTGATCAGAAGAAGAGTGCTATCAAGGATAGTATTTCTTCAAGAATTTGCCGTTGGTTGGCATCATGAGCGTATCACCATCTGAGGTTATGAGGCGATATGCTCCATTTGAGTACACTGACTCTACTACAAATGGTCCTTCCCATTTGGGCTGAAATTTTCCTTTGTCTTATGTGTCATCACCATAGGTCTTCTGACGGCTAAGACAAGATCACCTTTCTTGAAAGTTCGCTCCTTGACTTTCTTGTTGAAGGCTCTGGTAATTCGAGCTTGATAGAGCTCGATTTGCTATTGAGCTTGCAGGCGTTTATCGTCCAACGCTTCTAGTTCTTGGAGTTGCAGTTGATGCTTCTCTTCATTTGTCATCTCGGTTGCCAGGCGACACGTAGAGATGGGATTTAGATTTCTAATGGGAGCACAGCTTCACACCCATATACCAAAGAGAATAGTGTAGCCTTTGTTGGGGTTCAGACAGTTGTGCGATAGGCCATAAGCATTCACCTAACCTGTCGTCCCTGTCACGTTGGCTTTTCGAGACGAATTTCTTGAGAAGTTTTTCAATAGTTTTGTTGAAAGCTTCTACAAGGCCATTAGCGGCTGGGTAGTATGCCGTTGAGGACACACTCTGGATTCTGAACTTATTGCAGAACCTCTGAAAAGCCTGACTGACGAACTGGGGCCCATTGTCATGGACAATTCGTCGTGGCACACCAAACGATAGATGATGTGATGTTTAACAAATTTGATCACATCAGATGTCTTTACCTCCCTCAAAGGAATAGCTTCAGCCCATTTAGAGAAGTAATCGGTTATAGCTAAGATGAACCGATGTCCTTTGGATGATGGTGGGCTGATAGGGCCGATCACGTCCATCCCCCACATCTCAAATGGCCAGGCAGAGGTTGTAGAGCGGAGATATCCTGGTGCTCAATGAATGAAATCACCATGGACTTGGTAGGCGTAGCATCATTTGGCATAAGTGATGGCATCCAGAATCATCTTAGGCCAATAATATCCCAGTCTTCAGAGTCGATCCCCAAGCTTTGGACCAGGCTGATGAGCTTCACACATGCCATCATGCGCTCTTTGGAGTACTTCCTGCGCCTCCTTTTGTGATAGGCAGCGGAGGAGGATCCCGTCATGCGATTGACGATACAGTATTCGTGTGATCGCATTATAATAGAATTTGGAGGCTTTCCTTCTAATCGCAGCCGCTTCTTTGGGATCATCAGGCAGGATGCCATACAAGGCATAGTCGATGTACGAGATCGCCAATCCCTAGGCTCTGGTCCGGCCGAAGTTTCAAGTGCTTCTTTAGCTTGACAGTCTCCTGTCAGCCTTTGGCGATCTTCAAAAGTGACTCTTGGGCAATACAAGTTATAACTGTAGACAAGTATTTTCTCTACTACTCCGGTCAGAAGGGCAAATGAGGCAGCGAGAGATGCCAGTGCATCTGCATGCGCGTTTTGCTGGCGTGGTACATGGTTGATGTAAAAGTTTTCGAACCTCTCGGCCATAGAGATAGTTGCGTTGTAATAGGGTACTAAGTCTTCATGTCTGACTTCGTACTCCCTGCGAACTTGGTTAACGATGAGTTTAGGGTCACCGTATGCTTTGAGATTTTTAACGCCAATCTCATCGGCGATTTGCATTCCAATCAAGAGGGCATTGTATTCCGCTACATTGTTAGAGCATGGCTCAGTTAATGAGAAAGCTCGAGGGATCACATAATTCTGTGGGGGAGACCAATACTACCCCCACTCCTGCTATGATGTGCCCTCGCGGACCTGTTCTCAATGCACCGTCGAAGAAGAGTTGCCACACTTGACTTTCAAAAGACGTCTGGGTCATACAAACTTTAGCGACGTCATCTGGGAGATCTTCGTAAAGTTCGGTTGCTCTCAGATCCGGATGTTCAGCCTGGAAATCTGTCACCGCTTCTCTCTTCACGGCTTTTTGTGGTAAAAAGCGCATCTCATATTGGGATAGCAGTATGGCCCATTTTGCCAGCCGACCATTTAGTGACGATGGCTTCTCATGAGCAACCTCAAAGGATTGACTTTTGATATAAAATTTATAGTCTGGCCCACCAAGTAGTGTCGCAATTTCTGGACAGCGAACACTAACGCCAAACATTCTTTTTCGGTCGGGTTGTACCGATATTCAGCTCCGATCATAGTCCTGCTCAGATAGCAGATTGCCTGTTCATGTCCTTGATCATTATTCTATGCTAGTAAAGCTCCTAAGGAATGATCCATCACTCGGACATATAGCAGGAAAGGTTTTCCCGACACCGGAGCTGTAAGGACAGGTGGTTGCGTGAGGTATCGTTTGATTTCCTCGAACGCTTGTTGGCAAGCATCATCCCAAATGAATGAGACGCCTTTTTTCATCAATTTGGTGAAGGGTTGGCATCTTTCGGAGAGATTTAAGATAACCTCTGGATGTATGCTAGTCGCCCTTGCAATCCCCTAAGCCCCTGAGATTTCTTGGAGGTTGCATCTCCTGAACAGCGCGGACTTTTTCTGGGTCTAAGTGAATTCCTTGGCTGTTACCACAAACCCTAGGAATTTACCGCTGGCTGCCCCAAGAAAGATTTGGTGGGGTTCATCTTCAACTGATGTGCCTGCATGATTTTAAAAACTGTCTTCAGATCTGCTATGCGGTCGCCCTTGGCGCGGCTTTTCACTGCAATGTCGTTGATATAGCATTCCACTATTTTACGCATGTGTTCGTGAAAATTTGCATTCATAGCTCTCTGATATGTCGCCCCCGCGTTCTTCAGTCCAAAGGGCATGACAGTATAGCAATATATCCCCAGTGGTGTCCTGAAAGAAGTATGCTTTTCATCATCAGGGTACATTTTGATTTGATTGTATCCTGAGAATCCATCCATGAAGGACATTCATTCAAACCCGCACGTATTGTCAATCATGACATTCGTGATTGGGAGAGGGAATTCGTCTTTGGGACAGGCCTTATTTAAATTGCAAAAATCAATGCAAATCCAGATCTTTCTGTTTTTCTTGGTAACGGGGATGATATTGGCTACCCAATCAGGGTGTTGCTCCTCCCTAATGAAGCTAGAGTCTATAAGCTTCTTGATTTCTGACTGGATCGCTTCCATTATTTCTGGACGAACCGTCGTTGTTGCTGTTTAACTGGCTTTACGTCCGAATTAATGTTAAGGCGATGCATAGCCACTCGAGGATTAAGCCCGGCATGTCCTCGTAATTCCAAGCGAAAACATCTATATACTCCCGCACAAGAGATATTAAATCTTCTTTCTTGGAGGATGATAGGCTTTCACTTATAAAGATGGGCTTAGGATTAGCTACATCTCCCTAATCAATCTGGAGACCTTATTTTCTGTGGGTGGTTCGCGTTGTTCGAAGTGAATATCCCAGAGAGTGTTTAAGTATTTGATCCAAGGATCTGTGTCAGATTGGATCGTTTCTTCATCTCCATCTTCCAGGTGGCTTGCTGACACCATGTTTACTGAAAGTTCTTCTAAGAGGTTACCCACACTAACGTTCGACTCTCACGATGACGTGCCAGACGAGTGATTATGGTATAATGACTCTTTGGACTCAGAGGCTGACGGAATTGAAGTTGACACATAGCCCAAACCCCTGCGAGTTCGATGGTAATAGTCAGGGGTCTTCCCTTTCGGAACGAAAGACCGGAGTAATATTCTTCTCCCTTTGTCGAAGTTCAAACCAGGACAATTTGTTAGACCATACTCCATGTTTTCCATCATCCTAAGTATATTTGGCTCATAATGAGTGAACTGAGGAGATTCGTTTTCGCTTTCTGACTTTTGACGAGGCATCAATTCGGACTTGATTCTTCCAAAAAGAATTAGTTTTTGGCCTTTGCGTCTTGCTGGGACCATGAAGACCGATTCTTGCGCATCACCGACATCCTGGTACGTTTTGAAGGATGACTTCATTGGTACATGCAATAATGTCAGAGCATCCATTGCCGACCAGGGGTCACTATCCACCTCGGTACTAGTGTCTGATGGCACTGAATCAGAAGCAAACACAGAAAAGTAAGCCAAATTAAACTCTCCATTAATATACCACTCGCCTATATCATCGGCGGTGTTATTAACATCGAGCTTATTAATGATCGTTACAAGTGGATATAATTCCCACATGAACTTTTCTTCCACCTCTGGCTCAGTGTCAGCTTCGTTACCAGAGTCTGGTTCTCATGGTTGTGAATTCTCGTTCGTTTCCAGAGAGTCTTGGTACAGGAGGGAGTCTGTGAAATAGTTCTCTACCCCTTGAACGGATGCCTTTCGGCAATCACCGTTCGGACTTTCCCACTCTGTCAATGTACTTCATAACTTGATGGAGAGTGGAGGGGACGATGAAATTATGATGAATCCACGGTCGTCCTAGCAGCAAATTGTACGAAGTGTCAGCGTCGATCACATAGTACATCACTTCAGACTTTAGGTCCCTGATCTAGCGTTTGAGCTTGATCTTCCCCATTGGGCGCGTACCATTGGCGTTGAAACCATAGATAGTAGTCTGGGTGGCGCTCAATCGGTGGGTAGGGATCACTAAGTGCTGCATGACCCGGCGAGGCATGATGCTCAATGCAAATCCTGGATCTACCTAAATGCGGCTCACTTCAGACGATCCAATGTACCCTGTGAAGTACAAGGGGCCGATCATGTTTTCCCTTGACCTGCATGTCATTTGACGTGAAGGTGATACAGGGAGCATTTTGGGAGGCATGGAGGCAGTCCTCTTCTTCTTCCTCTGTGATCCAGTTGGGATCTGGGCCATGAAAATCTTAGCATCAGCTAGGGCTTCTCTCAGAGCTTCTCTGTTGACTTTGATAGTCTCAGGAGCTCGTAAAGGGTGATTCTGGCTGGGATATTGGCCAATTGAGCCAGGACGTCAAAGCGGTAAGGTGTGGTGGATCCTTCCGCGTTGTCCTTTGGAAGAGCCTTGGAAAATTGAAGCTCTTTCTGTTTCTCCCCCGGTTGCTTTGCGGAGGGCTTGGCTGACCCTGTAGTAGGTTTAGTAGGGCTTGCCACCATCTCGTCATACTTCTTTAAATATGACTGACCCGAACGAGTTTCTGCCACGAGCTGTTATTTGGGTTCTGCGGCAAGGACGATTGTTTCCTCTTCCGAATCAGTTATTGAGGAATGTCAGTTTCTGTTTCCCGGGAAGAAGCGCACACCACGTTGCAGGATGAAGCTTTTGTTTTGCCTTTGGACTTTCTGTTAGTAACAGTAGTCCATTGTTGGCCTTCCACAAGGTCGGGATGAACCGACATAATTTCTACCTGCGGCGTGGGGACAGGTACAAGACCCTTCTCTTGTTGATGATGTGGGTCCGTATTGATCATTCTTAGTTCCCCTTTTGGGATGGGAACTACTTCAGACAGTGCTGGAGGCTGTTGTCCAAACTGAAGGAATGATGTCATATTAGCCGTCACTTTCTTCTGTTCTGGAAGGAACTTTAGCACTTCTGCATCGATCAGAGCTTGAAGGATGTCTTTGAAGACGTAACAGCTCTTGGTGGGGTGCCCCAGCATCCTATGATACAGGCAGTAGTTAGGATTATCGGACTTACCGACTTCTTCAGGACGTCTAGCTTCAGGAAGCTTCAATCTGTTGCTCTTATTGAGTAGCTTGAACAACGAGTCGACATGCTCGTCCTTGAAGGAATACTGCTTGTTGGTGCGTGGCTGACTTGAAGAACCACCTCCCTGACCGGCTGAGGTTTGACGGGGGATTTTGTCTCCGTCGCCAAATTATCTTTCTTTTTGATTGAAAAGATGTTTCTGGCATGCGTCTTGTTGACTTTTTGGGTCTGGGTTTGTTTTCTTCTGCCTTAACCCTGACGACAATTTCTTCAGCCTGTTCACCTTGCTGAACTAGTTGCTTTCAGGTGCAGCTCTCAGCAACTCCTATTTGGGTTAGGAGTGAAGTTTATAGATTGTGGCGACATGTTTCTACCAGGGTGGCCTGGGTCATACCGCTAGGACATCGGAGTGCCATGTTCCGAAATCTTTCCACAAATGTTTTGACTAACTCCCCCTTTCGCTGCTTCGTGGCTAGGAGAGTAGGCATTGTGATCTCTAAGTCATCTTCAAAGAAGCGTGTCAGGAAGAGCTTCTCCAAATCACCCCAATTTTTGATGGAGCCTTCTACGAGTTTCATGAACTATTCAAAGGCAAGCCCTTTTAGAGTGCCGATGAACAAACGTGCTGGGATGGCATCATTATCTACTACATTTCCTGTCTGAGACTTGAAGTAGTAGATATGTTGGTTCGGTGACCCTTTGCCGTCAAAAGCTTGTAGGGTGGAGCTTTGAACTTAGGAGGGTATGGAACAAGGTCCCACTCGGCCGGATATGGCCGGATCACTCCTGCTTCTTGGAGGCCTTTTCGGTTGGTAAGGGCTTCCAGACGGTGCTCCAATTGACTCATTCTTTTAGAATGAATACTCCCATGGTCCGGGTTGCCTTCCTCCTTAGACGAGGATTTAGATGACTCAGAATCAGATTGCTCCTTCTCCTTGATATGTACAGAAGATGAGCTTTCTCCCTCTTTCCGTTTGCCTTTGGACTTTTTAGAAGAAGTTTTGGCGGTTGACTTCCTCTTGTCCTCAAGCAATTGTGCCAGCATCTGTTTGAGGGAATCGATGGATTCTTGTTGAGCACGAATCATCTCGAATTGTTCCCTCTGGACCTGGGCTTGTTGTTCAAAGCGCCTGGCTGTCTCCTCAGGAGTATTTATCATGTACGCGAAGCTTCCTTCTCTATGGAAGAGTTCGAAGCCTGCGATTCTGTAACGGTGGAATGTGATTCATTTACTTCAATGCCCCGAGCTAGGGCACTCTAGTTGATCGGGGCAACCGCACCAGTCTGAGTGTGAGTATGCCGATACACTCCTTCTGGTTTCGTGTCAGACTCATCGGAGCTAACTGCTAGTTGTTTTCTCCTACTTCTGCTTGCCATGTTTGCAGTGACTTCAGGGTACTCCGTGTCAGAGAAGGTTCTCCTCCTATGGGAGCGATACCTTTTGCAGATCGGGAGGTTGGGGTCAATCGTCTGAGCACCGACTGTTTGCTTGTGTAATATCCCGAATCTATAATACTGTATTTTTATTTTTCTACAAGTATTTATTTTATTTTACTAGTATTTTAGTATTATTTGCTTACTTGATTTATTATCATTATTAGTCTTAATATTATGAATGACTTGTAAACTCTTATTGCTTATATTTAATTATTTTAAATTATTATTAATGGATAGTATTATTATTTTCATTCCAAACCCAATAAGTCTAACCCATTCTCCTTTTCATTTCATTTTATTTTCCTTTCATGCTAAGCCCACCTGAGCTAAGCCCACTTCTTATTTTCATTCTTTTTCCCCTTTCTCTATTTTTGTCTAAGCCCATAAGCCCACTATCTATTTTTCTCATTCTTCATATTATTTATTTCTTTTAATTAAAGCCCAAAACCCATTAACATGAGATTCTTACCCATTAACCCAAAACTCAATTCTAATCCTAACCCTAATCTTATTTTCAAAATCATGATCTTAATAAATCCTAATTCAAATCCAAATCTAGAATCTAATTTAAATATTTAATTCCAATCCAAATTTCCATCCTAATCCTATCTTACTAAATTAAGCAATCTAGTCTAATTAGAGTCCAGGTTCAAAGAACCTAAACATTTCTTCCTCTTCTACCTCAAGAGAAACCCTAGACCAACTCTACTCTTCTCCTTCCTTCTTTTCTCCTCATGAACAAAAGGATCCAGATCTTGAAGTGCAAATTGAGGAGCATGATAGGGGATCAAAGATCAAGTAAGTAATTTGTTTTATCAAAATTTATTTTATATAAATTGTTTATTAAAACCATGTCCTACTATAATCTCCATGAATAGGTTTATACATCAAAACCCACATTAAAATCCAATCTAAGATCTCACTAAAAATTTGATGAAGATCAAATAATTTATATTTACATACTTTTAAAGTTTTTATAAAGGATTTTATAAAAAAAAAAAAGGATCCTTCTTTGGCTGCTCTCGGCCATTGGCCGAGAGCCTGTGCCGCACAGACCCAGGTCTGGGTCTGTGCGGGCCTATCCAGGTGCACAGTGGGCTGGGCGGCCCACTGTGCACACTCCCCTTTTAAAAAAAAAAAAAAATTTTAAAAAGGGCCGGACCAGACCCGGCCTGGCCTGGGCGGGCCTGGCCCGGGTCTGGCCGGGCTGGGCTGCACCAGACAAGCCCAGAACAAAAAAAAAAAAAAAAAAAAAAAAACAGAGAATCCCGGACCAGGCCTGGGCCTGGCCTGGTCCGGCCTGAGACTGGGCCTGGGCCTGAGGGCCTGGGCCTGAGGGCTAAACAAAAGGAAAAGAAAAAATAAGAAAGAAAGGAAGAAAGAATAGATAGTTTGCATATTAAAATAATTATTAAAAATATCAAAATAAAATAGAAAAATATAAATAATATTCTACAACTCTTCTACTTTATATGATAAAAAAATCTTAATCCAATACCAACATAAATTAATTCGAATCAACCACTTTAAAGCCATTTTCCTTAATTGTAAATTCAAACTCGTTAAATATGTTATGATTTAAAGCCTATTAAAAATCCAACAAAAATTAGAAATTGGTTTAAATTAAATCTACTAAATTCATTAAACCTAAAGCATCATATCTCCAACTCCCAAACTAATTAACTAAGATTTAAACTCCTTAAAATATTCTTTTAAAAGAATCTAACAATTTTTATTTAATAATTTATGTAGATTTATTGGAGCCTTATGATTCAGTGCTTTGGATTTGCGATCGAGCTCAGGTGAGTGTCTCTCTCTCTCTCTCTCTCTCATTATTTAAATTATGTGATCAAAGATATGTCGTGTATATGGTTTAATTTGATGTGATATGAGTATGCGTGTGGAGATCTTTAAGTAGGGATGTACATTGTCTTTCCTTTTTTTTTCTACCATGTTGAATGTATATAGAAATATGTCATGCACATGTATATATAGCTATCATGTTGGAATCCCTGGTTTACCATACGAGTGTTGGATGATTTATGGGGACTATACATGTTGGAACCCTTATATGTATGGTAGAGATTTTGGGGAAGAAGAATAGATATATATATCAGACCTGACTATGGCTGACAGAACATGGTTAGTCGACTAATACCTGATATTAGTCGACTAACCCATCTGTTAGTCGACTAATCCCAAACCCTAGTCGACTAGTGTCTGTCTGATTGTTATGTATAGACATCTGATGGATGGTGGACTTCACCCATGGATTATGTAATAAATATTGATGGATGAACGTGACTTCAAGAGAGGAACATTGGTAGTAATGACTTGATCTAGTAGAACTTAGATGCATGTAAATGATATGTATTACCGAGTATTGGGAACTGATGATTAATCTTAATAGAAATGTGAACTCTTGAGGAATTGTGAATACTTATGAATCAGAGTCGTATGATAGAGTGAGAGGACTAGTATTGATTATTGATATATGTTGGAATAACGATTATTATATCAGATTGCTTGATTGTATTGATACTTGTGGAGCATGTACTATTGGAATCATGAGTTGGATATGATGACCTTGGATTGATTTGGGACTTATGCTATTTATATTGAATGATGATCAGTAGTTAGAAAAGACTTATTTAGTTGAGTATTGGAAGACATATCAGATATGACTGGATTAATTGAGTTGTGCTTTAAATTGATCTTGAGTTAGAAGTTATACATAATCTATTTTCCTTATATTGGAGCCTGACTTGCATTGAGATGAGATTGACATTGTTAGTATTTGGGATTCGTTTAGATGATATATCAATGATGTTGAGTACCAAGAGTAGATATTCTAGACCATAAGTTATTTGAGGATAATTCCCCTACCTTGATATGATTCAGTATGTGTCGACTTGATGATCTTGAGGACATACTATATGCTTCATGATTAGTTATTGACTATTTCAGTTATCAGAGATGATTTATTATGATTGGTGATCTATATCTTAGAGTTTGATATTAGTTATTATTTGATCTCAGTTATTGGGGGCTATAGGATTAGAACATATTGGTGTTGAGGAGAGGACTAATTACAGATTCATTGTTATGGTAGTTACCGTTTTGGATTACACTGATACAGACTGATACTTAATGACTCATGAGGATTGTATTGAGACTATAAGTTGATGGAGTAGTTACTGATATCTCTTTAGTATGGATGGACGAGATTATGATTAGCTTTAGTTTAGACTGTTTATTGAGCAGTAGCTAGACTGTTACTGTTATTGTATCCATGTCATTAAAGTTACTGGGGAATGATTGATTGATTGTAACCAGAGTACAGCTCTATTGTTCATCGTATACACGGTTACTGTCACTGTTACTGTTACTGATATTGTTCACCGTGTATACGATTACTGATTGATTATTACTGTACTGATATTGTTACCGTCCCGTAGCATCCCAGTAATTGAAATGGCATAAGGTATTGATTGTTATTGATGGCATTACCTCACTGACTGTACACTAGACACCTTTCACTGGACCTTGATATATGACTGTATCACTATTACTTGACATCTAGTACTCCTGTACCCCCTGTATCCATGTCCCATGTACTGTTGACCTGTTAATAGCACAGTCAAACCGGCGTCCGGTGGTTTGCCGCCTGGTGTCGGGATTGACGAGGATGTATCCCACAATCGTGCTAGCGTCCGGCGGATCTTGTAAGGAACTAAGTGCCACGTGGAGCAAAGTGCCACACCATACACATGGTGGGGGCCACCTCTTGAATCCACGGGGGCCACCTCTAGAATCCTGTTTCCCTCAGAGCAAAGTGCCACACGGAGCAAAGTGCCACACCATACACATGGTGGGGGCCACCTCTTGAATCTGTGGGGGCCACCTCTTGAATCTGTAGGGCTATCTATTGTGCGTGACGCCTGGTGTTAGCGTGATATTGCATTCTCAGTGCCTATTAGCATCCACACGCACTTGTATGATGATAACCCCTAAGATGCATGTTATTTGGTTCTCTTTCCCTATTCGAACAATGATACCCGCATATCGGAGTTCGGATGAGTTCTACTGGATGTGCGGGCTCCAGGGTGAACTGTCGGATGTTGTGGGACGCCGGTGGGAAAGTGATAAAGATAACGTAGAACATTACTGATTGTTATTGAATGAATTGAATGAACACATTGTGTTATACCCTGAATGGTTACCCTGCCTTATGACACATGACTGTATACATGATTGTAACCAAGACCACATGATTATAACCATGACCAGATTTAGATACAACCTAGTGACATGTGATAGATTACACGCCTTGACATTGATTGCATATTTACAGTTGTGCCAGTTATATTCTACCTTTATTCATGTTATTATCATGTGTATTACTGTTCAGCTATTTATCTTGTTATTTAGCCTTTTCTATTTACTGTTGCTCTTACTACTATGTATGCACATTGTTCTTCTGCACGAGTTCTTTCCCCTTTACACACACCTCATTATGGTCGCGTTCTGACGACCCTGGATTTGCCGTCCAGATATTGGACGATTGTTTCTAATGTGCAGGTATTCAATGAGACGGTACGCCTTGCGAGGAGCTTGGGTCCTCTCTCTTTGATTCTGGTATACTTGCATTTTATTCTTGTTATTATTCTTTGTTCCTATATATCACCTTTGACTTCTGTTCAGCTGCCATTTTCTTCCTGTTGTTCATTGTTATCATGTGTAGTCTTATATGTATTATTGCAGTGGTCTTTGATTATTATAGTTCTGATTATAGCTTGTTCAGGTTACAATTTAGTCTTAGCGCGTATACGTGGGGTATTTCCCTTGCGTATATGCGTCGCCATAACGACTCCGTATCTTTAGGATCGGGGCGTTACAGAGTGGTATCAGAGCCTAGGTTCGACATAAAAGAGAACCTAGTTCCTACCTGTAACCTGAGACAGTTATGTTGACACTGCAATATACATATACTATTCACATGATAATATTGACTCCATTTGGAAATTGATCGTCCTCTCTTTTGAAATTCCGTTCTTGATCTGTTGATATTCATGATTCCAACACTTCAATTAGAGTGATTTGGATGTCCATCTTGATTTCATTCTCCTTCCTATTCATTCCTCCCAATTCTATCTCTTGAGATTGGTCTCTCCGTATTGAAGCTGGTAGCAGAGATCAGAGCGCGCAGCGAAATCGTGGTGTCCCAACGAGGCGACGTGGATTCTTATTGTGTTCCCTCTTGGTCTTTGATTCTTTTACCATTCCCTACCTTATTTGAATTTCGAGGACGAAATTTTTATTAGGTGGGTAGAATGTAATATCCCGAATCTAATAATACTGTATTTTTATTTTTCTACAAGTATTTATTTTATTTACTAGTTATTTTAGTATTATTTGCTTACTTGATTTATTATCATTATTAGTCTTAATATTATGAATGACTTGTAACTCTTATTGCTTATATTTAATTATTTTAAATTATTATTAATGGATAGTATTATTATTTTCATTCCAAACCCAATAAGTCTAACCCATTCTCCTTTTCATTTCATTTTATTTTCCTTTCATGCTAAGCCCACCTGAGCTAAGCCCACTTCTTATTTTCATTCTTTTTCCCCTTTCTCTATTTTTGTCTAAGCACATAAGCCCACTATCTATTTTTCTCATTCTTCATATTATTTATTTCTTTTAATTAAAGCCCAAAACCCATTAACATGAGATTCTTACCCATTAACCCAAAACTCAATTCTAATCCTAACCCTAATCTTATTTTCAAAATCATGATCTTAATAAATCCTAATTCAAATCCAAATCTAGAATCTAATTTAAATATTTAATTCCAATCCAAATTTCCATCCTAATCCTATCTTACTAAATTAAGCAATCTAGTCTAATTAGAGTCCAGGTTCAAAGAACCTAAACATTTCTTCCTCTTCTACCTCAAGAGAAACCCTAGACCAACTCTACTCTTCACCTTCCTTCTTTTCTCCTCATGAACAAAAGGATCCAAATCTTGAAGTGCAAATTGAGGAGCATGATAGGGGATCAAAGATCAAGTAAGTAATTTGTTTTATCAAAATTTATTTTATATAAATTGTTTATTAAAACCATGTCCTACTATAATCTCCATGAATAGGTTTATACATCAAACCCAACATTAAAATCCAATCTAAGATCTCACTAAAAATTTGATGAAGATCAAATAATTTATATTTACATACTTTTAAAGTTTTTATAAAGGATTTTATAAAAAAAAAAAAAAAGGATCCTTCTTTGGCTGCTCTCGGCCATTGGCCGAGAGCCTGTGCCGCACAGACCCAGGTCTGGGTCTGTGCGGGCCTATCCAGTGCACAGTGGGCTGGGCGGCCCACTGTGCACACTCCCTCTTTTAAAAAAAAAAAAAAAAATTTAAAAAGGGCCGGACCAGACCCGGCCTGGCCTGGCGGGCCTGGCCCGGGTCTGGCCGGGCTGGGCTGCACCAGACAAGCCCAGAACAAAAAAAAAAAAACAGAGAATCCGGACCAGGCCTGGGCCTGGCCTGGTCCGGCCTGAGACTGGGCCTGGGCCTGAGGGCCTGGGCCTGAGGGCTAAACAAAAGGAAAAGAAAAAATAAGAAAGAAAGGAAGAAAGAATAGATAGTTTGCATATTAAAATAATTATTAAAAATATCAAAATAAAATAGAAAATATAAATAATATTCTACAACTCTTCTACTTTATATGATAAAAAAATCTTAATCCAATACCAACATAAATTAATTCGAATCAACCACTTTAAAGCCATTTTCCTTAATTGTAAATTCAAACTCGTTAAATATGTTATGATTTAAAGCCTATTAAAAAATCCAACAAAAATTAGAAATTGGTTTAAATTAAATCTACTAAATTCATTAAACCTAAAGCATCATATCTCCAACTCCCAAACTAATTAACTAAGATTTAAACTCCTTAAAATATTCTTTTAAAAGAATCTAACAATTTTTATTTAATAATTTATGTAGATTTATTGGAGCCTTATGATTCAGTGCTTTGGATTTGCGATCGAGCTCAGGTGAGTGTCTCTCTCTCTCTCTCTCTCATTATTTAAATTATGTGATCAAAGATATGTCGTGTATATGGTTTAATTTGATGTGATATGAGTATGCGTGTGGAGATCTTTAAGTAGGGATGTACATTGTCTTTCCTTTTTTTTTCTACCATGTTGAATGTATATAGAAATATGTCATGCACATGTATATATAGCTATCATGTTGGAATCCCTGGTTTACCATACGAGTGTTGGATGATTTATGGGGACTATACATGTTGGAACCCTTATATGTATGGTAGAGATTTTGGGGAAGAAGAATAGATATATATATCAGACCTGACTATGGCTGACAGAACATGGTTAGTCGACTAATACCTGATATTAGTCGACTAACCCATCTGTTAGTCGACTAATCCCAAACCCTAGTCGACTAGTGTCTGTCTGATTGTTATGTATAGACATCTGATGGATGGTGGACTTCACCCATGGATTATGTAATAAATATTGATGGATGAACGTGACTTCAAGAGAGGAACATTGGTAGTAATGACTTGATCTAGTAGAACTTAGATGCATGTAAATGATATGTATTACCGAGTATTGGGAACTGATGATTAATCTTAATAGAAATGTGAACTCTTGAGGAATTGTGAATACTTATGAATCAGAGTCGTATGATAGAGTGAGAGGACTAGTATTGATTATTGATATATGTTGGAATAACGATTATTATATCAGATTGCTTGATTGTATTGATACTTGTGGAGCATGTACTATTGGAATCATGAGTTGGATATGATGACCTTGGATTGATTTGGGACTTATACTATTTATATTGAATGATGATCAGTAGTTAGAAAAGACTTATTTAGTTGAGTATTGGAAGACATATCAGATATGACTGGATTAATTGAGTTGTGCTTTAAATTGATCTTGAGTTAGAAGTTATACATAATCTATTTTCCTTATATTGGAGCCTGACTTGCATTGAGATGAGATTGACATTGTTAGTATTTGGGATTCGTTTAGATGATATATCAATGATGTTGAGTACCAAGAGTAGATATTCTAGACCATAAGTTATTTGAGGATGATTCCCCTACCTTGATATGATTCAGTATGTGTCGACTTGATGATCATGAGGACATACTATATGCTTCATGATTAGTTATTGACTATTTCAGTTATCAGAGATGATTTATTATGATTGGTGATCTATATCTTAGAGTTTGATATTAGTTATTATTTGATCTCAGTTATTGGGGGCTATAGGATTAGAACATATTGGTGTTGAGGAGAGGACTAATTACAGATTCATTATTATGGTAGTTACCGTTTTGGATTACACTGATACAGACTGATACTTAATGACTCATGAGGATTGTATTGAGACTATAAGTTGATGGAGTAGTTACTGATATCTCTTTAGTATGGATGGACGAGATTATGATTAGCTTTAGTTTAGACTGTTTATTGAGCAGTAGCTAGACTGTTACTGTTATTGTATCCATGTCATTAAAGTTACTGGGGAATGATTGATTGATTGTAACCAGAGTACAGCTCTATTGTTCATCGTATACACGGTTACTGTCACTGTTACTGTTACTGATATTGTTCACCGTGTATACGATTACTGATTGATTATTACTGTACTGATATTGTTACCGTCCCGTAGCATCCCAGTAATTGAAATGGCATAAGGTATTGATTGTTATTGATGGCATTACCTCACTGACTGTACACTAGACACCTTTCACTGGACCTTGATATATGACTGTATCACTGTTACTTGACATCTAGTACTCCTGTACCCCTGTATCCATGTCCCATGTACTGTTGACCTGTTAATAGCACAGTCAAACCGGCGTCCGGCGGTTTGCCGCCTGGTGTCGGGATTGACGAGGATGTATCCCACAATCGTGCTAGCGTCCGGCGGATCTTGTAAGGAACTAAGTGCCACGTGGAGCAAAGTGCCACACCATACACATGGTGGGGGCCACCTCTTGAATCCACGGGGGCCACCTCTAGAATCCTGTTTCCCTCAGAGCAAAGTGCCACACGGAGCAAAGTGCCACACCATACACATGGTGGGGGCCACCTCTTGAATCTGTGGGGCCACCTCTTGAATCTGTAGGGCTATCTATTGTACGTGATGCCTGGTGTTAGCGTGATATTGCATTCTCAGTGCCTATTAGCATCCACACGCACTTGTATGATGATAACCCCTAAGATGCATGTTATTTGGTTCTCTTTCCCTATTCGAACAATGATACCCGCATATCGGAGTTCGGATGAGTTCTACTGGATGTGCGGGCTCCAGGGTGAACTGTCGGATGTTGTGGGACGCCGGTGGGAAAGTGATAAAGATAACGTAGAACATTACTGATTGTTATTGAATGAATTGAATGAACACATTGTGTTATACCCTGAATGGTTACCCTGCCTTATGACACATGACTGTATACATGATTGTAACCAAGACCACATGATTGTAACCATGACCAGATTTAGATACAACCTAGTGACATGTGATAGATTACACGCCTTGACATTGATTGCATATTTACAGTTGTGCCAGTTATATTCTACCTTTATTCATGTTATTATCATGTGTATTACTGTTCAGCTATTTATCTTGTTATTTAGCCTTTTCTATTTACTGTTGCTCTTACTACTATTTATGCACATTGTTCTTCTGCACGAGTTCTTTCCCCTTTACACACACACTCATTATGGCCGCGTTCTGACGACCCTGGATTTGCACGTCCAGATATTGGACGATTGTTTCTAATGTGCAGGTATTCATGAGACGGTACGCCTTGCGAGGAGCTTGGGTCCTCTCTCTTTGATTCTGGTATACTTGCATTTTATTCTTGTTATTATTCTTTGTTCCTATATATCACCTTTGACTTCGTTCAGCTGCCATTTTCTTCCTGTTGTTCATTGTTATCATGTGTAGTCTTATATGTATTATTGCAGTGGTCCTTGATTATTATAGTTCTGATTATAGCTTGTTCAGGTTACAATTTAGGCTTAGCGCGTATACGTGGGGTATTTCCCTTGCGTATATGTGTCGCCATAACGACTCCGTATCTTTAGGATCGGGGCGTTACAGCTTGTATGTAAGCTGTAGCGGCATTCAGAGAGCATTACCGTGATGAACCGTTCACAGCAACAAGATGGAGTGATCTGATTAGCACTCCTTTTCTTCGTCAAATAATCTCTTAGATCTGTCGGAGAGGGATCAAAGAGATCAGCCTCAGGTTGTCGAGGGCTTTTCAGCTTCTGAGACCTATCCTTACGTCGCAAAGCTGAGACGCAGGGTTCTAGAGATGCGGAGCTCACATCCTGTAAGATAGATGCGGCTCTCACGTTTTGGCTTTGAAACGTAGGTCTCGCGCCTCTGCTGAGAAGAGACGCGGACCTCGCATTGCTGATTGTCGCATCTGGCTAGCGACACTTGAGAAACGCAGGCCTTCTGGGTCCCGCGTATAACTGTAGAGACGCGGGTCTTGTGTCTCGGATGAGAGGCACGGACCTCGTGCTGCTGAACGTCGCATTTGGGAAGTGGAGCTTCATAAACGCAAGTTTGGTGAGCCTCGCGTTTAGGTTTCCAAACGCGGACTTCGCGTGTCTGACGTGATTCAGAAGAGACGCGGGCTTGAACCTCGCATCCTGTATCTGCTGGACAGATAGTTGTTCCAGCTTCTCGCGCCTGTAATTAACGCGCACGTCGTCTCTGTCGTCGCTCAGCGTTTCAGTTACGTCGTATGGGTTGATGGGAACCACCGGTGACCTAGAACTGAGGAAGTGGACGGGCATGAGCGGGCTGAGCATCAGCAACGCTATCTCGCGGGTCTCATGGGAGACGTTGACGCAGGCATTACGTATGATGCGGTTAGCCATGACATCCTTCTTGCCAGTCGCATCTGAGGGGATCTCAGAGTGAACTGGAGAATGGGCCCCTGAGGAGACTTGCGGTACTGCCCGCGCTCTAGGGCTCTTGGAGCTGAAAGAGAGAAACTCTTCATACTTTGTCTGGTCGAACTCGACAATGAGTGATTCGACCATTTTTCCCATGTAGGTGACGTCACCTTGCGCCACAACTTGCTCATCGGTAGAGAAAGTGGTCCCCAGCGGAGTCGCCATCTCTTGTTTGGTAGGGAAATTAAAGATCGAGGAGTAAATTCTTTATTTGATAGTAAAAAAAATTACAGCGGATCAATAATCCTCTTACAAGAGAGGGGAGATATTCAAGCTTAGACCTCTCCTTTGTTAAAAGCCAGGTTCTTGATGTGGCGATGGAAGTGAATCTTGTTTTTCGTTGACCGAGTGGACGTCAGGACCTCTTGGGAATCCTCTCTTTGTATAGTAGATGAAGTAACACAGCTTCTGTCTACTAAGGATCTCAAAGAGATTGTAGGCAAAACCGAAATTGTACGCAGCAAGTTGTTAGAAGAGTTGAACTCTCTCTTTCTTTTCAGCTGGAAGTCTTGGTGCTTCTACAGCTTACTGAATATATTAGCTATTGATATCTGATGTGTGGTGGGGGCTACCTCTTAAATCCCACATCATGTTTCTGGTTTCCCGTTTCTCGTTGTCTTATTTAATGATATCAACATAGCTCATGTCCAGTTTATTGTGTTGCATGTATCATGCACTGTTATTGTTCCTGATATACTGTAACTTAAATATAATAAATATAACATAGGATGGGGGA
>JAVJIF010016070.1:0-136206 GCA_038442645.1 Agave tequilana
CCTCCTCTAGCTCGGATAGTCATAGGTCAACACAAATCAGAATGAACTAATTCCAATGATTTTTTGGCTCTCCCTTATCTATAACGGGTCTTTTTGTCATTTTACTTTCTAAGCAATTCACAGACTGAAAGTGCCTCAACTTCCAATGAACCTAATAGCCTATTTTGAACCCAGTCTTTGTATTCTTCTTAGATTAATATGACCAAGTTTTTAAGTGTCAAAGGTACATTTGGTTCATTTTGAAAGTTCTTTTCTCTTAGATGATAAACTAGTTGTATTATTCATTTCACTTAATTGCAACATGAGAGAGACAAGATTAATAATATAAATATTGTCAACAAATCAACCAAAACCATAAACGTTTATTATACCTCATAACCACAGAGTCCTTAAAATAAACAGAATATCTAAATCGTACTAGATTAGAAACTGAAATAAGATTTCTTCTAATACTAGATACATAAAGACATTGTTAAAACTAAAGTCCTATTGCTATCAAAATATAACTCTAAATATCCCATTGCAACTGCTGACAACTATCGCTTCGTTGCTCATATGAAGATGAATCGCCACATCACTTAGTTGTTTGGTTTGCTGTAACCCATGCAAATATTGCAAACATGATTAGTGGCTCCCACATCTAGACACCATGGAGTTTGTAGATAATAACGCTAAACATGATTCAACTACCAATGAACGAAGTTTACCTTCCCTGGTTGCTAATCTTGCTCAATAAACTGGACATTGCTTCTTCTAATATCTTGATTGCTTGCAGTAAAACACTTGCACTTGCCCTTGGCTTTTCCACTACTCCTTGAGCTTGCGGTTTTTTGAACCTTTTTCTTCTTCTTCTTGCCTTTCGACTTAGGAAGCAACATAAGCACGAGCTACTGGCTTAATGAGACCTGCAGCAAATTGAAGTTCATTATGCAATTTGGTCATAGATATGAATGCTTGTTCTTTTGTAATTTAGGCGAAATTGTATAAAAGACTCCGCAAAGACTAGAGCACGATATCAACCTGGGTTTTCCATCAATCTTGGCTCCCAAGATCTCCAGTTCATTTAGATGACTCATCATCTTTAGACATGATCCCGAACTGTTGTCCCTTCAGCCATATTTGTGTTCATCAATTCCTCATAACAACTTGCCTAGCAGCATGGTTTTGATCCCAAATATTTCAATTAGGCTCATCGCCGTGTCATAGGCAATGGATGTATCTTAATGCTGATGTTACAACACACTTGAATATGGAACCCAGATGTAGCACCGCGCCATCTCATCTTTCTTCCATTCTGGTAAGCCTGAGCTTCTTCTTTGTTTGCCTCATTCCAAGTTGCTCAAGAGATGTTTTAGTGAGCACAAATTTATACTCTTCAGCAGTCAATACAATGTTCAAATTATGTTTCCAATTAATGTAATTAGAGCCAGCAGTTTGTGCTTTTTGAGATAACAAACAGAGTATTAAATGAAATTTTCCCATTTTAAATCCTGAGAATCACATAATTTAATATAAATTATAATAGGCAAAATAATTTCTTTGAATTCAAAATTTAATTGGTACTTTCAACTAATAAATGTAAGAACTCACCAGTAGCCTAGCATACTTTTGATCAGAATGTTTCGATGATACTAATCATTATTCATCTAGACAGGAAAAATTCTAATAAGTCTACTAACTATACATTTAATCATACCAAGTGGAATTATATAGCTAACATTACTTTGATCCTATAGCAACCGCAATGACTCAGATAGTGAATAACAGTTATTTGTAGTTGTACACCATCACTTCGTTTCAAATCACTTGATCCGTCTAATACCCCTCAGATGGAGAAAGCATCATACAACCAACCATTTAAAACTATCCTTGAGGAAATTCATACTGGTGACTCTATAATTAACTCTGTCTAATATAGAAGAAAGCACCGAGGCCAACATGCAAATTCAATACATCACCTATGAACCGGTGATTGAGACCGTGGGACTAAAAGAACCTCCCACTTATTAGTACATTTAACAAAATGAGGGTTATGGTTGTCATCTAAGTCAGTCTCATTAGCCATGTTGTCTGCATGCATAAGGTTACTGTTAATTTAGAAATTAACATAAATGATATGCAATACGAATCACAACTGGCACTAACATCACAGTTTAAAATATGAACCCAGCTATTATGATCAGAGTCTCCATGCTGATCTCTGCAAAGTATTACGGGAATTGACCTTTTGCAAAACCTAATCGAAATCTCTTTCCAGACTTGGTGGAAATCTGTTTCCAGAATCTAAACGAATATCTGCTTCTAGAACCTGGGTCGAAATCTATTTCGGCTTGTCTAAGCAGCTCCGCCAGGAACTCTTAGAACTGGCTCCAAGAACAACTTTGGGTACTCCCAAAACTGGCTCCAAAGACTCCGAGTAGACCTCGGGAAGTAGCTCTGAGAACTCCGAGTAGGACCTCGGGAACTGGCTCCGAGGACTCCGAGTAGACCCCGGAACTATCTCCAAGGACTCCGAGTAGACCTCGAGAATTGGCTCCAAGAACTATGAGTAGACCTCGGGACTGGCTTTGAGGACTCCGAATAGACCTCAGAAACTGTATCCAAGGACTCCTAGAACTACCGCAGACATCAGATCACATTTTCACTATGTCAGCAATATTACATCCTATTCTTTCTTAATAACCACGAATGGATTTCGTGGATAAAAAAATAATTTACAAACCATCCATCATGCAATAACCACGAACAATTCTCGTGGGATCCAATCACATAAATAGTAAATATATTGCACGACCATAATAACGGGATTAACACTGCAAAATAAGGGTTACTTTGCACATACAATCATGCATATGATACATGATATATGCAATATGATTTCATGGAATACATGGCTTGTTCAACCGATATTCGCGATCAGGTGAGCTTTGATACCACTTGAAGTGCGAAAAATTCCTGACATCGTCTTGAGTGGATATAGGATGAACAAACAAAAATTGTGCACATACGATCCTAGTTTTAACAAAGACTGAAATTATACTTTCGAGATCTCGCTGGATTGATCTTGTTAACAATCTTCTTCTGTGAATTGGGAGTCATCTCGAACACCTCACGATCTTCTATATTCCCAAAGTACTAGATCAGATGGAGGCGAGCTCCAAACTTCTGATCTCTCCTTCAGCTCTTTCTGCTGCTTTTTAGAAACTAGGATTTTCTCTTCTTGTTTCTTCTGTATGATGCATACTGCGGTAAGGAGCAATAAGAGGCTTTATATAGGGTATGACAGAGACCACTAAGAATCAAATAAGGATCAGACTTTTAATGATATTAGGAAACCCTAATTCAACCTGAGTTAGATCCTTAATTTCATAAATTACAATTCAGTCTACTAAAAAATTGTAATTGCACTTCTGTCCTTATCTAAAATTACTTTCAAGATCCTTATTATTATATGCATAAAATCTCCCCACGTTAAGATTTTTGATGTCCGTCAATTAATTAAATTACTGACAATTCTATTTAATCACGTCTTATCCTTGATACCTACCACTTCACGTATTTTTCATGTCGGATAATTAAATCCACTATAGGATTTGATAAGTACAAACTTATAAGTTTCTCAAGAGAACATCATCGTTCCCTCATACCGAGACTTGGATTCTGTCAATGAATAAAGTCCATCATATACATTATATTATCACTCAACTCACTGAAGTTATTGACTCATAAATGAATCTCACTTCTTAATGAATTAAAGTGACAAGTACAATATGCACATGTCTATTAAAAGTTTTAGATTAAGTGTTTTAAACACTCATAATAATCATGAGGTTAATTTCCTAATATAGTCAGTGTATAGAAAATTACCACCACTGGGACCTGTCCAATACACATAAAGTGTATTAATGCAATAGTTCAGGCATCAAAACAGTCTCCTATACTCAAGATAGACTATTCTAAAAGAATACATTACAATCTTACCGATGGTGTGTCCAACTCCATTTAAGATTGTGGATTTAACTTATGTCCATAGGGATCCGATGATCTGATCTTATATGCGTAAGCCAAACTCTACACACCAAGTCATCTACAATGTAGAACACAAGGCCACAATGTATATAATACAATCATTGAGTATATATATTCTCATAAATGACAATGATATTATTAGATAATAAATCATATTGAGTTCTAATACAAAAAAGACTGCAACTTTTAGTACAAACTTTTCCTCAAAAAAAACTATTAAAGCACATATACAAATAAATAGACACGAGATTAGTAACCTAACACGTAAAAGCATATAAGTTAAAGTATGCAGATAGACTGCAGATAAATATAGACAGGAGACTAAGATTATCCTTACCTGAGGGTTAAATACAAAAGACTAAGGAAATAATAAAAGGAAAGAAATTAATGATAACAGAAATAACATTGATCATGTAGCAAAGATATCTGACAGTGAGTAAATGGCTAAATCCTTTTGTTGATATTACACAACCTAAGGTTAGATAGAGAACAAATATCCAAATTGAGTGGTCTCCCACGAAAGATAACAGAATATTTCATATTAAGTATATTTCAGCTAGCCATTAATGTACACAAGTTTACCCCAGTTGTTTGCTTATGAGGCTAAATTTCAGTAACTCAGGCAAAAGTTAAATTATGGAAGTAATGAATGTTAGAAATTTTGGTCAAACAAATAGTACCACATCGGCTAGACATGGAGATGGTCTTGGGTTTATAAGGATTTGGCTACTCCATCTAACAGACAAGACTTTTGGGATGGTACCCAAGTCCTTATAAATGGTATCAGAGTCATGCCCCGAACTTAGTCGTGTGTGTGGGGGGGGTGATGTGTTTGATCCCATGGCGCAAAAAAACACAATAAAGTCTCTGTAGAGCTAGTTGAAGTCTCTGTAGAGCTAGTTGAGCTCTCGAGATTAGCGTGCGTCTTCACGTAAGACGTGTCTTGCAAACACATAAAGAGAAGGTCGTAAGTTGTGCTTCACAATAAGGCATGCGATCACCGACGCAGTGAAGAGGATCTCGATGGAGCATATATATCTTTCAGCGTGAAGATGAGCTTACAGGGAGAATTGTTGTTCGAGTGGGGATTGTTTGAAATTTGGGTCGAACAAATAGTCCCACATTGGCTAGATACATGGATGGTCTTGGATTTATAAGGATTTGGCAACTCCACCTATCAGACTAGTCTTTTGGGATGATACCCCAAGTCCTTACAAAATATTGAAACATGAAGAAAATATAAGCGTTACAAGAAGATCTCTCTCACACTCTCAATGATACAAATCTGAATTTCTCTTGAACTCTTGACACGCCTTCAAAATGACCCTCAAGGGTTTATTATATAAACACTTGGGATAATTGATCGGTCATATATATTACATATTATTGTCACATTATTATGTTTTTCATCTAATAAATGCTATTAATAAGTCTTATTCTTCTTTTGATGTAAGCCCACTGCTAAAGGATAGAAAAGAGAAACAAGCCTAAAGCCCATCAAATTCCTGATGTAATTCAGAATAAATTCGAAATCAGGAAATCAGGACAGATCTTGGCAAATCAGAGAGGTTCAAAACTGGTTGAAATGATCTTCCCAGATCAAGCGGTTGAAGCTAGCAATCAAAGGCGTTTCGTCAAATCCTGAAGCTGAAACGAAAAACCAGTAGAAGATATTGGAGAATCACCAAACCGAGGATTTTCACCAGTTGGTGTGTCCACCTGGCCACACCAGGGCCGCGGAAGGCCGCGTGTTGAACCTGTTGGGGGAGCATTTGCTCCCCTAATGTTCCTAGACCTTTCCCCTCTAGTTTTTTCCTATAAATACCATTTTCAACAGAGAAGAAAGGAGCGAAGACTAGGACTAGAATTTTTGTTTATTCTTTAGGGTTTTAGGAGCATTGTTAGATAGTTCGGAGAAGTTGTATCTCCTATTTATTTATTTTTTTCAGTTAGACCAGTAAAGAGAGAAGAGTGGAATTGAGTGTGTAATTCGTCTTTGAAGTGATAATCAAAGGAGCTTCTACTTGCTTATTCAATTCAACTCGAATTCGGTATGTTATGTTTAATTGACATTCTCTTCTCTTGTTTGTTTTCAGTTCATAATGAGTAGCTAAATCATTTTTTGGGCTCACTAATTGCTTCTATCACCTCTCTCTTGACTGATTTTCTTGAAAGCAACACTTTTTGAATCAGAAAGTACCTTAGTTAAACTTCGTTCTTGAAAGCACATAAGGATGTCTATATTTTAAACTTAGACTTTCAAAGCACAAATCTTTTTAAACTATTTTATTCCATACTTGCTTCTTCGCGCTTGATGGTTTGACATTCTCTTTTTAATGATTTGTAACGAAAGGGCTTAAGATTTAAATGAAACCATGTTATTTGTTTTACTTGAACATTAAAGGAAACTAAAGGTTTTTTGCTTATGATAAAAGTGATGCACTCAAATGTTCTTGAGATAAGTACATAGTTGAGTAAAAAATTAGTGAGCCCAGATCTTCTCCATCTTATATTAAAAACACAAATCACTTTTCAAAGCTTTTTAAATCACCTTTTCAAGCCTTCTCCAAATTTGCTATTTTTCTTTTAATCACTTCGCTTCTCTTCTATTATCTTTTCAACTTAAAAACTAGCACCATTCTTAGCTTTTTTAAACAACACCGAAAAGCTTTCATCGCATTCCTCCTCGTGGACACGACCCTTTAGCCTAAAGCTACACGGTAATTCCTTATCTCTCTTTTCACTTTTAATTTACAATCAATTTTTGGCGCCGTTGCTGGGGAGGGAACGGTGCATTTATTTTTGAACAAGTTTGGTCTCTTGTTTCAGGGACGTCAAAATTCAGATTTAGCATTCAAGCTTTGTAGGAGAAGAATTGCTATTCTGTGCCCCTACTCTCGAAAGTAGAAAATAGAATTTCAAGAAATTGTAAGTGCAAAAGTTGAAATTTTTGTTATACTACTAAACTCTTTTTTGCAGGATATATTGCTAGCAAAAATTAAGTTTTGTGTGTTTATTATTCTTGATATATCTGCCATTCACAATCCCTATTTTAATATCAACAGTAATTTGAGTGATTGTTAATTGCTTAAAAAACCTTTAGACTTTCATTCTAGGATTTGTCTAATTACGTTTATTTTACAATTACTGTTGAAGATAGCTAGACAAGGTACTTATCATAGCATATAGTTTAGAAAACATTCTTGGGTGATATTTGCTTTTTGAATGTTACTTTTTTATCTTGCACACTTAGCACAATCAATTCTAAGGTAAAACCCAATTCAAGATAAGGTGAAAAAGTCATTACCCTTCCTTAGCCTACAAACCATCTCCAAGCACGCACAACCTAAGCCTAAGTAAATCTGATAGACATTGGGCCTTAGGAACATCTCGAACTTACCAGGAGATTATCCTAAGGGAAAGGTGTTAGAATTTGACTCCTGCCAAATCAGTGTCTAAGAAAGGGATTGAGGGGTGAAACCCTGAAGGCTGGTGGTTTTGGCTTAATTAGGCCGTTGCTTTTGCGCGGTACCTCCCACCAATCTTGCCCTGACCTGGCTGATTAGCTTATGGTCAAAGTCTGCATTATACCTCCTGTGGACAATCAACCAGTTAGGAGTTGTCTAGGTCAAGGGTACTTAGACTAGGCTTGGTTGATTACTCTTGTTGACTATTGATGAACTTGTTTGCGATTATATTTGTGTATGCAAGTGTGGTCAAGAGACCCTAATTCATCTAGGTTAACTAGAAACACATCACCACCCAAGTTTGAACCGAGACCAGATCCGGTTATGACTCAACCGATATCTTTGCAGGATAAGTTCTATCCCATTAGAACCTCACTTCCATCTTGCATCCAACTTCCATCGGTTGGTGAATATAATTTTGAGCTCAAGCCTAAATTCATCAACACACTTCTCAAGTTTCATGGCTTGAGTCCAAAGATGCTTACTTCTTCATAAGAGAATTTGAGAAAGTATGTCTAATGATGAAAATCCCACACCTTATAGATGATGCTATTAGGTTGAGATTTGTCCCTTTCACTCTTAAGGACTTAGCCAAGAAATGGCTTTACAGCTTAGCGACCGGCTCTATCACATCTTGGGATGGTTTCATCAAGGTCTTCTTGAAGAAATTCTATCCAATTCATAAGACCGCTCTCATTGGAAAAACTTCATGCAATTCAACTAAGAACCTAGTAAACCGTTTTTGGAGGTACTTTGAATGCTTTAAAGACCTCCTTGTCCAATGTCCTCATCATGAAATAGAGAAATGGCGACAATGCAAATTCTTTATGATGATTTAGACTATTCTACGAAGGCCCTTTTAGAAAGGCATGTGCCAAGAGGATTCTTGCAAAAGGATGAAAATGAAGGTTGGGATTTATATGATAAATCTAGCTGAAAAGACCATCCAATGAGAACCTACTTGCGAAATCTCAAGGAACTCAAACTCCATCTCTTCAAATGGAGGTCACCATTCCATTGAATCATCCATAGCTAATGAGGCTAAGTTAGCTAATCTAGCTAGAAGACTGGAAGCTTTAGAAACTAAGGAACCAAGTCCAGTTAATCAAGTCAGCCAAAACCAATTTCCAACTCTGGGCTGTACTTACTCTCAAGCCATGAATCATGTATTTGAGGAGTGTCCTGTGTTTCAGGCTCAGCAACAATACCTTGACCTATGAATACGACCTTTCAAGGCCGAACAATAATCCTTACGCACCAGCGTACAATCCTGATTGGAGAAATTACCCGAATTTTCTCATGGAACCAAAATAACAATGACCACTCACAGTCAAATCATGCAAGCCATTTCCATTAAGCCAATAATTCTTCCCAATTATCAACCCAACTTTTTCAATTTCCATCATAATTCTCCCAACCATCCACATAATTTTTTAACTATCAACAAAACTTTCCCAACCAAGCCCACAATCTTCCTTCCAGAATCCTCAACTAGAAAGGAGAATGACTGACTTTGAGAGAAACATGAAAATACATGAAGAACTAAGATTCTTTCATGCAAACTATACAAAAGCTAGTGGTTCAAATGAGCCAACTAGCCACTCCACAGAATGAGAGACAGAAGGGTACCTTGCCTAGTCAGCAATAACCAATTCTAAGAATTCTCAATAAGCTCATTTGGCTGAGGATCAATCATTAAATCAATGTAATATTGTTCATACATTGAGGTCAGGAAAGAAAGTTGATAATCAAGTGTCAACACCAATCAATCCCATTAAGTACAACCACAATCAAGCATCCACCTCATCTAATTTCACTCCTCCTAAATCTGACGAATCTGAAAAGATAAGTCAACAGTCAGGTGCACCAACCTATAATATAATTTTCTAATAGGCTAAAAAACAACAAGCAAAATCCACACATGGACAAGATAATTGAGATATTTAATCAAGTGAAGATAAATTTGCCACTTCTTGATGCCATCCATAAGTCCCATCCTATGCTAAGTTTCTTAAGGACATATGCACCAAGAAGAAAAGACTAATGTACCCAAAAAGGTCTTCTTAGCTACTAACATTAGTGAGCTACTGTCGGCTCCGATCCCTGTCAAGTACAAGGATCCAGGTTGTTCTACCATTGCCTACACTATAGGACAAGCCGAGATAAGTCGTGCACTTCTTGATTTGGGGGAAGTATTAACTTGCTTCCATTCTCAGTTTATCAATAACTCGGGTTAGGCAATCTTACTCCAACTCGAGTCACTATCTAACTGGCTGATCGTTCAGTGGAAGTTCTAAAAGGGGAGATTAATGATGTCCTTATCCAAGTCGGGAGTTTTATTTACGCCGTTGATTTCATAATTCTAGAGGCACAACCTGTGTCCAATCCTAGGACTCAAACTCATGTTATCTTAGGGCGACCATTCCTTACTACTACTGCAATGCCATCATCAATTGTAGGAATGGACCCATGAGGTTAACCTTTGGGGACATGACTAAAGAAGACAATGTCTTCAACCTAGGAAAATGACCCCGTGATGTTGAGGACCAAACATTTGAAGTCAACCTCATTGAGACTTAACAGCGAATATAGAGAGAATTGGAACTAGAAACTGAGTGTGACTTCGGGTTAGAGTCTGAGACCTAATCTTGATCAGATTGTTGAGTGTTTGACGGGAGAATAGAGTTCCTTGTAAAATTTTCTTGAATCAAATGAAAGATTACAATGGATTTCACTCTAATTACAAGAGAGGGAAGATGTTGGACTTGAATCTCCCCTTTGTTTAATGCTGGGTTCTTCAGGTGGCGATGAAAAGTGAATCTTATTTTCTGTTGATCGGTGAACGTCTGAATCTCTTGGGGAGATTTTCTCTTTGGGTGGCAGACGGAGTAACACAGCTCCTGTCGATCAAGAATCTCAAAGAGATTGTGGGCAAAGATTGGCTTGTACGCAGCAAGTTGCTTGAAGAGTTGAACTCTCTTTTCCTTTCTTGTGGACGCTTCCAAGTCAAATTCTTCTCCCCAGAATTATCTCTCTTTTTCCCCTCAATAGCAAGTGAGGCTATTTATAAAGGTTCCGAGGTGAACGTGCCCCCTAATAATACTCCACAATGGGGGTTAACTTCCTCATTATGTGGGCAGTGACTGACCCCATAACAAGGGCAGTTATAACTGAGACGCGGGTTTCAACCCTCGTGCCTTGGTGCGGCAGTGATGCTGAGACGCGGGTTTCGACCCTCGCGTCTTGGTGCTGACCGTCGCGTCTTGGTGCCACAGTGGTGCTGAGACGCGGTTTCGACCCTCACGCCTTCGTGTCGCAGTGGGGCTGAGACGCGGGTTTTGACCCTCGCGCCTTGGTGCTGACCCTCGCGCCTTGGTGCCGCAGTGGGGCTGAGACGCGGGTTTCGACCCTCGCGCCTTGGTGCCGCAGTGGGACTGAGACGCGGGTTTCAACCCTCGTGTCTTGGTGCCGCAGTGGGGCTGAGATCAGACTGCGTCTGGAGTTCTGCTTTTTGATGACTTGTCTTTTAATGATTTTTAGACAGCCTACAGAACCCCCTCCAAAGTTTTTGATATTCCGCAGTTGGATGGGACGGATTTCGGAATACTTTGGACTCTAGCTGAATTCACCCTTCTCATGATTGGACTGCCAATGCTCCGAGCTTGATCTTGTTTGAAATGTGGCCTTCGTGAGTGTACTGTTGAACTCTTTGAAGCCGTCAAAAATGATCGTGGCGAGTGTCTAGATATGCAGTCTAAACCTCCCCGATGCTCTGCGTTTGTCGTTAGTGTACTTTAAACCAAGGGTGGACAGTCGTCTGCTTGTGCCAGTGTACTGTAGAACTGAATTGCAGAACTAAGGACTGAATGCAAGTCCTGCAAACGCAGGGGTTATGCTGCTTTAAAGACGCGCCTTCTGTAGGAATGCAACTTTTGGGATGAAGACGTGGCTGTCGCTCTGTGGAGTAGACGCAGCTTTGGCCTAGTTGAAAAGGTGTGACCTTCGGAGGGACGCGTTTTTTTTTTTTGGGATAAAGACGCAGCTGTTTAATGTGAATCCGTGCTGTGAGCGCGTTGCCATGTGTCCTGTAGCTTTGAGGAGACATCTTCTTTTTGGCGCGCGAACTTCGCGCTGCATTTAATACGCTTTCCACGCGTCAGGCAGAGATTAGGCGTCGAGCCAAGCGCCGCGTATCTCTACGAATCACTGTGCCTATAAAAGGCAACAGTCTTTCAAGAGTCATCATTAGACTCTCCTTCTTTGTTCGAACCTCTTAGGGTTAAGAAACTTGAAGCTTTTTGTTCTCCTTGTTTCTTTCATCCCCAACACCGATTTCACGGTCGCAATGGCACCAAAGGCTAAGCATGCTGCTTTGTCTTCCAAGGCCATCGTTCCTGAGACCCAAATGGGCGGTTCCTCCATACAGGAGACCCCTATTTCAGGTATTACAAAGCATCGGACATGGTTTCTGCCATTAAAGGGGCTTACAGAGTTCTTTTAACTCTTAAATCCCTTTTGAATGTGAACCGCCAACGCGGGCTCATGCCCGTGTTTGATCTTCAGGTGCGGTTCTTGAGTCGATAGACAAGACGCAGGTTTGATGACCTCTACATCTTTTATCCGCTTGAGTTCGTACCTGTTTGTTGAACACAGGGCCTCATTGAGCCTTTGCGTTTTGGATCCAATACTTAGAATATTTCTAAGTGCGAGGGATTCAGACGCAGATTTCTTACGACTCTTGCGTCTTGTGAGATCAGACGCTGGTCTTAATGAATCTTGCGTCTGAGTCCGATACTTAGAAATTTTCATAAGTTCTGGATTTTTAAAACGCGGGCTCCATGCTAGCCTCGCGATCTTGGGATCTGGACGCAGATTTTGATGATCTCCGCGTCTGGGTTCATTTCTGCGTTTGAGTTGCAAACACTTAATCATCTTCTTTCAGATTTTTGATCAAATGTTATTCTCTTTTGCAGTGCGATATTCCTCCAACCCTCTATCCAAAAAGTGTCACTTCGGGCACGTAGGCGGTGCTGACCACAATCTGACCTTTGTGTTGCAGAAGACTGCTCCTGTGACTACTGATAAGTCGAAGGAGCGAAAGGAGAAGATCTCTAAGGTCAGCATGAGGACCTTCCGGGAAATTATCACCGACGGAGTGTTTGAGACGGATTCGCGCACTCCGTTAAAGAAACCCGTCTTCTTTTTTGGCGACGGCATTGACGAGGATGGTAGTGCCTTGCATGACGGCGATTACAAGTGGCTTCGCCAGATAGGGGATAGGAAATTCTTTCTTCCCAATATGGAGAGGATGTATCCCCTATCCTATCTCCAGCACATGTCTGTTCACCGTGCAATGGAATGGGATCTTACCCGATCTGCCTCCGGTGTCTCTCTCGGCATACTAGGCGCCAAAAGAATACACTCTGGCGGTCACGGGAAAGAAGTTTTTGGTTTATTTCCCGGATTGGTCAGATCTGAGTATCCAATAGGGGAAACCCCTCGGCTCGGCACTACCTTCATCAATCAGTTCATGAAGGTAAGGGGTGATTTTCCTGTTGACTTCCGCCCGCTCGGGTGGGTCCATTCTTCCGACAAGTCCTGGTGGGGCAAGATGGTGGGATTTGTCCTCGTCGAACTCGGAGCTCTGCTAGAACAGGTGGGGCTGTATCATGCGGTCAGGGCTGTGCAGTATGGCATCCCGCAAAGTTCCCATAATTTCTATGGGATCCTGGAGCACTACAACCCTTTGACGGGGACATTCTTCACTCCGGCAGGAGAGATGGGGCTCGCCCTTCATGAGCTATATGAAGTTTCGGGGCTGGTTATGGGAGACGCCCCTTATGAAGAATATGTTCCAACTTCTGAAGAGCTTCATCTCTTGAAGAAGGAGTGCCCTCAGATATACGAGACCTACTGGGAAGTGTTGTGTCACTTCCATATCTGCGGTCAAATAACCTCCTGGAGGACCAGGGGTGTCAAGCAGATGTCTTGGGCGAGCTACCTGTTTAATGGTATAGCTGAGAAAGATCACTCAGTGACCATTCTGGCTCCTAGTACCGACGAAGAAATCGCTGAGAGGATTGACGCCTCTGTGAGTTCTTACACCACGGAGTCGAATGAAGACACTTTCAAACCTGATACGATTTTTGAAAGTTTTCATCATCAAGCCCGGTCCCCATTTCTGACCGGGCGCTACTGGCGGGCTTTCTCATGCTGTGGCTGAAGCGCTGCGTAGTGCCGACACTGCCGCATGAAGTGATTGTCGCCGATGTGGTGTACCCGGCGGTCTTGTTGGCCTATGGCAGGTCTATCGCCCTCCTTCCAGCAATGGCGGCTGGAATCCAAAGTGGGCTACGGGCTCTGGTTCAAAGCCTGTGCAAGGTGGAGGCCATCGTTGACTCCCAAGGTAGACCAGAGGTTGATTCGGAGGGGAGGCCAAGAGTGAAGACCCCCAACCCCAGGATCGAGCTTCCATACACGTACCTGATGGCTTGGTACGTTATGCACTGCCCTTCACTGATGACGCCGGTGTCTCAATCCGAGGGGTTTGTCCCTTTTGTGCAGAAGCTGGAGAACTCCAGCTGGTCTTGTTATTATATGTTCTATGTTCGGAAAAGTATTCTGAACATTTCGAACTATCATCTCGACCGCTGCTTCCCCGAGATTACCGGTGCATCTTATGGGGATAAATTTGCTGACCTTGTGGGACCAGATGACTTCACAAGGTTGCCATCAGGAGTCTTCTGGTGGCTGATTAATATTAGACCCGGGTATCTGATCTTTCGGCAAGGGAACTCATGCACAATCGAGCCCTATATGCCGAACCGTTTTGCCCGACAATTCGGTTATGATCAACTGTATGTCGGTAATCCCAATGCCAAACTCTCCTTCAGCGGGAATTTGTTTGAAGGTGCTCGGGCCTGGTATTACAGTGTGGCTGGGGGGACAAAAGCTATTTTCAGCTTGCCTCACAAGACGCCCAACTGCTACACGAGCCTCAGTTTCTGCACTTGGTATTTCCAGGCTAGCAAGATGCCTGATTACTCAATAAATCACTCATGTATCAAGAGCATTAAAGCGTCTTATGAGGACAAATTGGTGTCCAACAAACGCGCGCGAGGCATGGATGAATACCAGGCAGCTGAGAAAGAGGCAAGAGGGGAGACAGGGGTGGAACCGAGAGCAGCAGCACCCAAGGAGCAGCCTGCTAAAAAGCGTCGACGGGCTGTGTCCAAACGTCCCCATGGCTCTACTTTCAAAGTTGAGCCTACTCTGAAGAAGGCCAGGAGAGACTCGGGGGCTGAAGCTTCAATGTCCGAGGCCGTCCCTTCTGGTGTTGAGGAGCAGAGGGAGGAAGAAGAGGAGGAAGAAGAGATCCCCCTTCATCGTCCTCGTGGACTACGCAGCAGGGGCCCCGTGATCTTAGAAGAAGGGGAGCTTGCAGATGAACTCGCTACAACTGAAGAGGCGGAGCAACTCGAGGTTGACCTGGTGGGAAGGGATGATGTTGAGATTCCAGGGGTCTCAACTCAGCCAGGGTCTTCTTCAGTTCAAGAGAGGAGGGATGAGGAGCAACAGCCTGGGTCTCCTACTGTATTGATGCCCAGCTCGCGGGTAGTCGATCCCAGCCCTACTACTGGGGTACTTGGTGGCAAGGTCTCGATTGCCGAGGCCTCTTGTGTTGCACTATCGTCTTCATCGTCCGGAGAGTATGAATATTATTCGGGCGATGAAGTCGATTTTGGCAATGAACCCGCTCTTCCGGATCCGAGTAAATTCTCGCATATTTCGGAGGAAGAGATACAAGGGTGTGACCCTGTGACGGTTTCGCCAATAGCAACAATCGCTGCTGCTGAAGGTACTCTCGTTGTCTCTTTTTTTTGACCCGGCTTCTCCTTTAGCTAGGGAAAGGTTTTGACGTTTCCTTTTAACTTTGTGCTATAGGGCTGGCCGTTGACAGTGAGGCTGCAACTTCCTCCCATATCGAGGAAATGATACAAGAGCTGGCCCAGCAGGAGGGTGTTGAGGCTCCTACTACTGAAATGCCTCAAGAGAGGGCAATTATCGAAGTTGGGGAGGCCTCAACCCTACAAGATCTGCCCAGGAATTCGCCATCTTCAAATCCTCAGCTTGGTAAGAAAATACTGATGCATTGAATATCCTCCTTTTCATTGTCGTGGTTGACGTTTTGGTGATTTGCAGAGAGTGCTGAGGGAGCTCAGGTAGAGGATCTTGCGGTTAACGTTGATCCAGAAGGCAGTACAATTCAAACCTCGACCGAGGAACCCGAAGAGGTCAGGTTTGCTGTTACTTCAGTCGCCGTGGAGGCTGCTACAACAATAACCGCCCCGGAAGTGTCGGCGACCCTCTCAGTACATGACGAGCCTGTTGTCGGCCTTACTCCTGCGCAAGATGAACCGATTCCCGTCTCTCGCCCTGTGATGGAAAGGGGGTCCGGGAGTACATCAGCAGAGTTCTCCCCAGCTGATGATATCATGGGAGAGCTAGCACGTCAAATGGTGCAGCAATTTTTTGCTTCCATGCGATCTTGCATTGACCTCATCCTTTCTGGGGGCAGCTCTTTCGAGTTTGCCCGAATACTTCTCGAAAATCAGATCGAGAACATTAGTCATACTGGGGGTCCCTCACAGGCTAGGGCATGCCTGATGCTGGTGGAGCAGCTGGGAAGCGATCTGAAAGAGCTCAAGTCCCTGAAAAATGCTACTCAATAGATGAGGCTCGAATAACCTTGAATAAGCTTCTCGCCGCTCAGGAACATGAGCGAAAGGAGATGGAGGAACAAATATCTGAAGAGACCCGCCATCTCCAGCATTTCCAGGCTAACCACCAAAAGCTGATTGGCGATTCAAGGGAATCTGAAATCGTCATACAAAGCGCAGAGTAGGTTATTGCCACAGCTCGAGCTACCATAGCCAAGGCAGAAGCCTTGATTGAGGTAAATGAGCAGAAGCTTGCCGCTGCTAGGAAGAAGCGGAGGAGCTGGAAACTGCCAAGATACAGGCTGAGGAGAACCTTTCTGCTCATTCCTCCAAACTGGAGTCTCTTCAAGCACAGCTAGCTGCGAGGAAATTTCTGTCTGAGGAGGAGTTGCGGGTCCAGGCTCTTATGGAGGCTGAGAAAGCGCGTCAGCACGAGATGTATCGTCTCCGAGAACAAATCCGTTCTTTGGCGAATCAAGATTATTAGCCTCCTTCCTTTTTTTCTGTTTGTAAAAAGAACACTCTATTCGTCGAGAGCGTTTGTATTACTTTTATCATTTTTGGATCAAATAATAAAAGTCTTCAGAATTTTGCTCCATCTTCATTGTTTCACTGTAGATGAATTCAATTTCTAACCGCAGTCTTTGACTGTAATCCTTGACTGGCCATGAATAATAAACTCAGGCTGAGCTGAGTTCTTGGGTGAAACGCGGCTCTGATTTATAATG
Organism: Agave tequilana; assembly: GCA_038442645.1. Classification (NCBI taxonomy): domain Eukaryota; kingdom Viridiplantae; phylum Streptophyta; class Magnoliopsida; order Asparagales; family Asparagaceae; genus Agave; species Agave tequilana. The sequence goes on from JAVJIF010016070.1 coordinate 16,945, forward strand.
GAGACGCGATCCTGGGAAACGCGACTCTGACCGTTCAAGCTTGCGCGAAAGACGCGGCTTTGATTATGGAAGGACGCGGTCTTATGCTCCTCAAAACTGACGCATAGATCTCAGCCAGTTACTGAGGACGCGGCATTGGCTCAGTAGAGGCGTGGCTCTGGACCCTTGACAAGATGCAAACTCAAATTATATTGAGTTTATGTAGAAACAAATTGTCGTCTCGCAATGTAGACGCAGCTCCAGGATCCCTGTAAATGACATAGGCCTTCTCTGTTGCGGATGCAAGTTTTAGGACTCAGCTTTTAAGTTTTATGTGACTTCAAAGCGCGATCTCGGAGTGGGTCCCATTTGCTGAGGGGACGCGGCTCTGAACCACTCCGAGAGACGCGATCGCGGCTCTCTTAACAGGAATGAGGAGGATGCCGCCTTCGAATTCACAAAGGGACGCAAGTTTCAGGATGCGGCTCTTGGGCCTGCGTTTGGTGCAACTTCCCAGGCGTTACATGCAGCTTGTCTTAAAGATCTTGTTAAATCTTTAAATGTCAAATGGCATTGATGATTGGGGACTCGTGTTCTCTAATGTTTCCCGAAGCGGCAGTCCACGCATCAGCCCTTCATTGGGCTTAGACGTTAATGTCTTTAAATGCCAAGTCGGCGTTGACGGTTGGAGGCCTGCGTCTTTGCTGCTTCCCGAAGCGACAATCCACGCGTCAGCCCTTCATTGGGCTTTGACATTCGTGCGGGAATTAAGGCTGATGGCTCAGATTAGTGCACCATTAATTAGAGGCTTTATGGTTTACCTATAAATAGGCCTCACCCCCTTAATAGTCCATTACTTAGACTGTTTTTCCTCGAGAGCAGCGCTCTGAGGGACTTCATCTTCTTCCTTCAAGGACTTCATCTTCTTCCTTCAATGGGTTTTGCCCCCATGGATGACGACGACCCAAAGCTTTCATGCTTTTCTTTAATCTCTCCAGAAGATTATCACTGTCCAGTGATTTCAAGATCGAAAAGCGTCTCTTTGAGTACCTTTTACGTCCGCGCCTTGATGCAGAAAGTTCAACCTTTAAAGGGTTATTCTGCGGGTAGGAATTACTTGTTCACCCAACTGAGTTTCAGTTTTGCTGTCCCTTGAAGAGATTCATCTTCTTGACCTTCTCTTGAAGTCTGACTGGTGCGCCCATTATTTGGAAGTTGCGCCTTTTAGACTTCCTGATGAAGTGCGAGTTGATTGAGTCTGAATTCTGACTCAAAATTCCCTGGACGCGAGTGTAATGGACTTTACACCTGGACTGCGAGCTTTACATACAGAGCTCGCATTTGAGGCTGTTGACTCAGAAGAACTTTAACTCAGGCCGAAGGCTTCAGACTTGAATGTATCAACCCTTGTTTATCAAACAAGGATGTGGCAATTTTCGCGTCTGATTCTCTTCGCGTCTCATATTTTAGGCGCGGGTCTAAAACTAGACTGCGTTCAAATCTGTGTGTATTCAAAGTTCACAACTTTGACCGCGTCTGTTTCTGTTGCAGCAGAATTTTGACTTTCTGCGTGGGTCATTCCTGCGTCTGAAGTCTATAGCTATAGCCGCGTCTGTTCTTCAATCTTTCTGTTTCAGGATTCTGACCTTCTAGTTGTTTTTACTTCTCGCAGTAGCCTCAATCATCCTTTCGCATATTCGCTGGGCCCCTGGGAGAATATTTCGGCCAGCGAACCTGTTCGATGGTTGACCATTGGAGAAGAAGTCATGGCTCCTGTTTATGGGAGACGAGGATTTGACATCCGCCGAGACCTCATTGGACACGATGCACCAGTCATGCTTCCGGGCATGCCATGGTCACAGTGGGTATGGCGGTGGATATGGTGGTGGGTATGGTCCTCTTGCAGGTCACTGGAAAGAGGACGTCACCTGTAAGGTCTCGAATCCTCCCTTACCCCAGAAGTGACATCGACGAAAAGTCCATATTCATTAGATGACTTTCTGGTGGTGGAGGTGTTCATCAACGAAGGACCATAGCCTACATCGGTTGGTCAGGTGGGATCAGAAGGTTCCGTTGCATTTCGACCTCAAGAAACACCATTGTTCTTGGTCAACGAGGGGCTTCTTCGATGTTTACGTCATGCATGGTGACGTAATCAGCCTCCGATCGTCATCACAGTGCTCAACCCTTCTTTGGCGCCCTTCCAAACATCTTGTACTTGGAATGGTGAGCATGCTTCAAGGAGTGAGTGCAACCTTTTACTGAGAGAGAGGGACTTCTTTGTACTCCTTTATTGTAACCTCAATCTTATTGTATAAGAGAGCGTCTTGTATCACTTTCATATGTTGGATATAAATAAAAGCGACACTTTTTTTTCTCCTTCTATTGTCTTGAACTCCCTTTTGTATTGAAAGTCAGACGAATAGAAGTAAAGGATCTTTGGCTCGTTAAAAGTATGATAATAATCTTAACGAGTCAAAGTTTGTAGAAAAATCCTATTTCAGGAAATTCAACAATGTTGTCAGAGGTGTGATATTAACTTGACAAAAAATTTGTAGAACTGCCAATCTATAGAGGAGAGTGACAAGTGGAATTTGTACCCCTAGGGAGGATGAGTTTTTATCAGAGGTTTGGGATTAACTTGATTAAGACCAGCTGGGGATTTAATGAAAACACTGTTAACGGTGTAATGTTATCCTAACAATGTTTTTAGGTCGACTGTTATTCTGTTGACGAGAATAACAAATGAGACTAGATTCGCGGGGGATCTAGGAGAACTTTTCTGTTAGAAGTGTGATATTAACTTAACGGGTTGAATATAGTCTTGTCAGAAGTGTGATGTTAACTTGACAAGGGTGTGAGTCAGAGGTGTGATATTAACTTGACTCAAAAAGCATTTCAGCTTTAATTTGGGAAAACTGAAAGAGTCACTGTCATAGGTATAATGTTTAACTAGGCAGCGAGGGTAATGCTAGAGGTGTAATTTTGAACTTGGCATTAGTCATCTCGACTTTAACAAGAAAGTCCGAGGGAAAGTCATTGCAATAAGTGTATTGTTGAACTTAGCAATGACCTGGACGCTAGTGGTGTAGTGTTAAACTTAGCGTCGTTCATTTCAGCTTCGATATGAAAGTCTGAGAGAAAATGACGGTCAGAGGTTTAATATCGAACTTGGCAGCAACTTGATTAACGTTAGAAGTGTAATGTTAACTTAACAGTAATTTGTCAGAGGTGTGGTATTAACTTGACAGAAATTGACTCGTGATAAGAGCAATTTGAGGACCTGCCATTCTGTGTATCAGAAGTGACAAGTGGAATTTAAAAACGTCAGTGGTGTAGTGTTAACCTGACAAATTTGAAGGTTTGCTACTCCATATAGGGTTGACAAGTAAAGTTTGTACTCGATAGGGAGTATTGAAAATTTTCATTACCAGAGGTATAGTGTTAACATAGCAATGATTGTACTTTGTAGACCTACCATTCTGTGTATGAGAATTGGTAAGGATTTTGGAGGAGAGGGTGGAATCTTGTCCACTTAGGATTTTTAGCTAACCCTCAGCTATCAACGGATTTGAGGTGTCTTTACCAACTACCGTTTGAGTTGGGCTAGCCATGCTATTCCCCTCAGCATGGTGAGTTGTTGAAGACTTATGTTGGGCTTAGAAGCCAACATTTTCCTCTGTCCTTAGTCGTCGGAGACGTCAGACATTAATGAAGAGAGCAATATTAAAACTCAAGTTTCGCCTTTCGTTTCTTTATCAATATTTACATCATGCATCATGGTACAGTCAGTGCCCGATTAGCTTGTCACCGATCTACCGTGATATGACCTAATAGAGGAAAGAAACTTTTCTTGGATCTGGAGTTTTGATCAGAGGTGTAATTTTAACTTGATCGGCGGAAGAGTACTATTAAGGATAGTACTTCTTCAGGAACCTGTCATTGATCGGCATCATGAGTGTATCTCCATTTGAAGTTATGAGGCGATATGATCCATTTGAGTAGACTGGCTCTACTACAAATGGTCCTTCCCATTTGGGCTGGAATTTTTCTTTTGTCTTATGTGTCATCACCATAGGTCTTCTGACGGCTAAGACGAGGTCACCTTTCTTGAAAGTTCGCACTTTAACTTTCTTATTGAAGGCTCTGGTAATCCGGGCTTGGTAAAGCTCGATTTGCTGTTGGGCCTGCAGACGCTTATCATCTAAGGCCTTCAATTCTTAGAGTCGCAGTCGATGCTTCTCCTCACTTGTCATCTCCGTTGTCAAGGCGACGCGTAGAGATGGAATTTGGATTTTCAGTGGAAGCACGGCTTCACACCCATATACCAAAAAAATGGCGTAGCTTTAGTTGGGGTTCGAACAGTTGTGCGATAGGCCCATAAGCATTCACCTAGCTTGTCGTCCCAGTCACGCTGACTTTTCGAGACAAATTTCTTGAGAAGTTTGCTGATGGTTTTGTTGAAAGCTTCTGCGAGACCATTAGCGGCGGGGTAGTATGCCGTTGAGAACACACTCTGGATTCTGTACTTAGAGCAGAACCTCTGGAAAGCTTGACTGATGAACTGGGGCCCATTGTCATGGACAATTCGCGAGGTACACCAAAACGGTAAATGACGTGTTGTTTAACGAATTTGATCACATCAGATGACTTTACCTCCTTCAAAGGAATGGCCTCAACCCATTTGGAGAAGTAGTCGGTTATGGCTAAAATAAACCGATGTCCTTTTGATGATGGTGGGCTGATAGGGCCAACTACATCCATCCCCTACATCTCAAATGGCCAGGTAGAAGTCGTAGAGTGAAGGTACCCTGGGGCTTGATGGATGAAATTACCATGCACTTCGCAGGCGTGACATCTTTTGGCATAAGTGATGGCATCAGCGATCATCTTGGGCCAGTAATACCCCAACCTTTGGAGTCAATTTGCAAGTTTTGGGCCAGGTTATGGGCTCCACACATGCCATCATGGGCTTCTTTCAATACCTCATGTGCCTCTTTTTGTGAAAGGCAGCGAAGCAAAATCCCGTCGTGCGATCGACGATACAATGTTCGTGTGATCGCATTATAGTAGAATTTGGGGGCTTTCCTTCTAATGGCAGCCACTTCTTTGGTGTCCTCAGGCAGGATGCCGTACATGACATAATCGATATAAGGGAATCGCCAGTCTCTAGGCTCTGGACCGGTTGACAACTCGAGAGCTTTTTTGACTTGACGATCTCTCGTTGGCTTCTGGTGATCCTCAGGAGCAATTCTCGGGCAATACAGGTCGAGGCTGTGGACAAATATTTTCTCTACCGCTCCAGCTGGAAGAGCTAAGGAGGCAGCGAGGGACGCCAGTACATCTGCATGCGCATTTTGCTTGCGTGGTACATGGTCAATGTAGAAGTTTGTAAACCTCTCGGCCATGTGGACAGTTGCGTTGTAATAAGGTACTAGATCTTCATGTCTGACTTCGTACTCCCCGCGAACTTGGCTGACGATAAGTTTAGAGTCACCATATGCCTCGAGATTTTTGACGCCAATTTCATCGGCGAGTTGCATCCCAATCAAGAGGGCATTGTACTCCGCTACATTGTTGGAACAAGGCTCGGTTAATGAGATGGCTCGAGGAATCACATAGTTCTGTGGGGATACGAGTACTACCCCTACTCCCGCTACTATATGTCCTTTTGGGCTTAATCTCGATGCACCGTCAAAGAAAAGTTACCACACTTGCCTTTCGAAAGATGTCTGGGTCAAGCAGACTTCAACGACCTCATCTGGGAGATCCTCGTAAATTTTGGCTGCCCTCGGATCTGGATGCTCAGCCAGAAAATCCGCCACCGCTTGTCCCTTCACAGCTTTTTTTGATAAAAAGTGCATTTCATATTGGGATAGTAATATGACCCATTTTGCCAGTCGGCCGTTTAACGATGAAGGCTTCATCATGAGTAACCTCAAGAGGTTGACTTTTGATATGACATTTATAGTTTGGCCTACCAAATAATGTCACATTTTCTGAACAGCAAACACCAATGCCAAACATTCCTTCTCGATCGGGTTGTACCGGTGTTCGGCCCCGATCATTGTTCTACTCAAGTAGTAGATTTCTTGCTCTCGTCCTTGATCATCGTTCTGAGCTAGTAAAGCTCCTAAAGAATGATCCATTGCTCGGACGTATATCAAGAAAGGTTTTCCAGACACCGGAGCTGCAAGGACTGGCGGTTGTGTGAGGTACTGTTTAATTTCCTCAAATGCTTGCAGGCAAGCGTTGTCCCAAATGAACAAACACCCTTTTTCATTAATTTGGTGAAGGGTTGGCATCTTCCAGAGAGATTTGAGATAAACCTTCGGATGTACGCCAATCGTCCTTGCAATCCCCTGAGCTGCTTGAGGTTTCTCCGAGGTTGCATCTCCTGGATAGTGCGAACCTTTTCCGGGTCCAAATGAATCCCCGTGGAGATTATGACAAATCCTAGGAATTTGCCACTGGCCACCCCCAGGAAAGATTTGGTGGGGTTCATCTTTAACTGATGGGTCCGCATGATGTCGAAAACAACCTTTAAATCAGTTATATGATCACCTTTAGCGCGGCTTTTTACTTCGATGTCGTCAACATAGCATTCCACCGTTTTACGCATGTGTTCGTGGAAAATGGCATTCATGGCCCTTTGATATGTCGCCCCTGCATTCTTTAGTCCGAAGGGCATGACGGTGTAGCAGTATACCCCCAGTGGTGTCCTGAAAGAGGTATATTTTTCGTCGTCAGGATACATTTTGATTTGATTATATCCTGAAAATCCATCCATGAAGGACATTCGCTCGAATCCACACGTATTGTCAATCATGACATCTGTGATTGGAAGTGGGAATTCGTCCTTGGGACAGGCCTCGTTTAGATCATGAAAATCAATGCAGATCCGGATCTTTCCGTTCTTTTTAGCAACGGGGACGATGTTGGCTACCCAATCAGGATATTGTTCTTCCCTAATGAAGCCAGAGTCTATAAGCTTTCTGACTTCTGATTGAATTGCCTCCATTAGTTCTGGACGGAACCGTCGTTGTTATTGTTTGACAGGCTTTATGTCCGTATTAATGTTGAGGCGATGCATAGCCACTCGAGGATCAAGTCCAGGCATGTCCTCATAATTCCAGGCGAGGACATCTATATATTCTTGTACAAGAGATATTAGATCCTTTTTCTCAGAAGGTGACAGGCCTTCGCTTATAAAGATGGGCTTAGGATTAGCCTCATCTCTCAGATTGATCTGAACAACCTTATCTTCTGTGGGTGGCTCGCGCTGTTCAAAGCGAGTATCCCAAAGAGCATTTAAGTGCTTGATCCAAGGATCTGTATAGGATTGGATCATTTCTTCATCTCCGTCTTTCAGGTGGCTTGTTGAAACCATATTTACTGAAAGTTCTTCGAAGATGTTGCCGACACTAACATCTGACTCCCACGATGACGTGCCCGATGAGTAATCATGGCCTAATGACTCTTCAGAGTCAGAGGCTGATGGGATCGGGGTTGACACATAGCCCAACCCCCTGCGAGTCTGATGATAATAATCAGGGGTTTTCCCTTTTGGCACAAAAGATCGGAGTAGTGTTCTCCTCCCTTTGCCGAAATTCAACCCTGGACCGTTTGTCAGATCATACCCCATGCTTTCCATCACTATGAGTGCATTTGGCTCATAATGACCGAACTGAGGGGGTTCCTTCTCGCTTTCTGATTCTTCACGGGGCATTGGTTCGGACTTAATTTGCCCAAAAAGAATTAGTTTTTGGCCTTTCCGTCTTGCTGGAACCATGAACATGATTCTTGCGCATTGCCCGCATCTCGGTATGTTTCGAAGGACGATTTCACTGGTACATGCAATGATGTCAAAGCATCCATTGCCGACCAGAGGTCATCATCCACTTCGGTACTAGTGTCTGACGGCACTGAATCAGAAGGAACACAGAGAAATAAGCCAAATCTAATTCTTCATTAATATACCATCCGCCTACATCATCGGCGGTGTTATCAACATCGAGCTTATTAGTGCTCGTTACAAGTGGATCTAGTTCCCACATGCACTCTTCTTTTTCTGGCTCGGTGTCGGCTTCATTACCATAGTCTAGCTCCTATGGTTGCGGGATTTCGTCTGTTTCCACAGAGTCTTGATAAAGGAGGAAATCTGTGAAATAATTCTCGACTCCCTTGAACGGATGCCTTTCGGCAATCAACGTTCGCACCTTTCCACTTCCATTGATGTATTTCATGACTTGGTGGAGAGTGGAGGGAACGATAGAATTACGATGAATCCATGGTCGTCCCAGCAGCAGATTGTAGGAAGTGTCGGCATCGATCACGTAGCATGTCACTTCCGACTTTAGGTCCCCGATCTGGCATTTGAGCTTGATCTTCCCCATTGGATGGGTACCATTGGTATTGAACCCATAAATGGTAGTCTGGGTAGCGCTTAAACGGTGAGTAGGAATCCCTAGATGTTGCATGACCCGGCGAGGCAAATGCTCAATGCGGACCCAGGATCAACCTGAATGCGACTTACTTCAGATGAACCAATATACCCTGTGAAGTACAGGGGTCGATCATGTTTCCCTTTGACCTGCATATCATCTGCTGTGAAGGTGATGCAGGGAGCATTTTGGGAGGCATGGAGGCAATCCTCTACATCTTCCTCTTGTGGTCCAATCGGCACTTGGGTCATGAAAACCTCAGCATTAGCTAAGGCCTCTTGTAAAGCTTCTCTGGTTGACTTTGATAGCCTGAGGAGCTCATAAAGAGTAATTCGGGCCTGGATATTGGCCAATTGAGTCAGGACATCGAAGCGGTAAGGTGCTGTGGATCCTTCCGCGATGTCTTTCGAGAGAACTTTGGAAAACTAAAGCTCTTTTTGTCTCTCCACGGGTTGTTTTGTAGAGGGCTTGGCTGACTCTGTAGCGGGTTTTAGGGGAGTTGCCTTTATTTCGTCATACTTTTTCAAATATGACTGACCCGAACGGGTTTCCGCCACATGTTGGTTGGGCTCTGTGGCTAGAGCTACTGTTTCCTCTTCTGAATCAGTCAGGGAGGGAACATCAGTCTCCGCTTCCCGAGAAGAGGCACATACCACATTACATGATGAAGCTTTAGCTTTGCCTTTGGACTTCTGCTGGTCACAGTGGTCCATTGCTGGCCGTCCACAAGGTCGGGATGAACCCACATGACTTCTCCCTGAGGTGTGAGAACGGGTACAAGGCCCTTCTCTTGCTGCTGGTGAGGGTCTATGTTGACCATCCTTAGCTCCCCTCTTGGGACAGGGACTACTCAAGAGGGTGTTGGAGGTTGTCTTCCAAACTGGAGAAATGATGTCATATTGGCTGTTACCTTCTTCTGTTTTGGACGGAGTTTTAATACCTGAAGGATATCCTTGAAGACATAACAGCTCTTGGTGGGGTGTCCCAGCATCCTGTGATACAAGCAGTAGTTGGGACTATCAGTTTTACCGACTTCTTCAGGGCGTCTAGCTTCAGGAAGCTTCAGTCTGTTGCTCTCGTTAAGTAACTTGAAGAGCGAGTCGACATGTTCGTCCTTGAAGGAATACTGCTTGCTGGCGCGTGGTTGGCTTGAAAAGCCACTTCCCTTGACCGGTTGAGGTTTGACGGGGGACTTGGTCTCTGTCGCCAAGTTATCCTTCCTTTTCGTTTGGAGGGATGTGTCTGGTGCGCGCCTTGTCGACCTCTCGGGTCTAGGTTTGTTTTCTTCTACCCTAACTCGGGCGATAATTTCTTCAGCCGGTTCACCTTGTTGGATCAATTGTTTCCAGGTGCGGCTTTCGGCAACTCCTATTTGGGCGAGGAGCGAAGTTTGTAGATTGTGGCAGCATGTCTCCACCAGGGTGACCTGGGTCATACCGCTTGGACATCAGAGTGATACATTCTGAAATTTTTCTACAAATGATTTGACGGACTCTCCCTTTCGCTGCTTTGTGGCCAGAAGAGTAGGCATTGTGACCTCTGAGTCATCTTCAAAGAAGCGTGTTAGGAAGAGCTTCTCCAAATCGCCCCAATTCTTGATGGAGCCCTCTGGGAGCTTCATGAACCATTCAAAGGCAAGCCCTTTTAGGGTGCCGATGAACAAGCGTACCAGAATGGCATCATTATCTACCACATTCCCTTTTGAGACTTAAAGTAGTAGATATGTTGGTTCGGTGAACCTTTCCCATCAAATGCTTGGAGGGTCGGAGCCTTGAACTTGGGAGGGTATGGAACAAGGTCCCACTCGGTCGGATATGGCCGAACCACTCCTGCTTCTTGCAGGCCTTTCCGGTTGGTAAGGGCCTCAAGACGTTGCTCCAACTGATTCATTCTTCTAGAATGAACCTTTCCTTGGTCTCAGTCGTCTTTTCCTTGCGACGAGGATTTAGACGAACCAGAAGTAGGCTGCTCTTTCTCCTCTATATGTACAGAAGATGAGCTTTCTCCCTCTTTTTGTTTGCCTTTAGACTTCTTAGAAGAGGCTTTGTCGGTTGATTTCCTCTTGTCTTCAAGCAACTGTGCGAGCATCTGCTTGAGGGAGTCGATAGATTCTTGCTGAGTACAAATCATCTCGAATTGTTCCTTCTGGACCTGGGCTTGCTGCTCCAAGCGCCTAGCTGTCTCCTCAGGAGTGCTTGTCATATATATAAAGGCCTCCTTCTCTATAGAAGAGTTTAAAGCCTGTGACTCCGCAATAGCGGAATGCGAGTCATTTATCTCAACGCCCCGAGCCAGGGCATTGTAGTTAATCGGGGGGATCGCCCCAGTCCGGGTGCGAGTGTGTCGGTGCACTCCTTCTGGTTCTGTGTCAGACTCATCATCAGAGCTGACCGCAGGTTGCTTTCTCCCACTCCTGCTCGTCATGTTTGCAGTGAGCTCAGGATATTCAGCATCAGAGAAAATCCTCCTCCTGTGGGAACGATTTCTTTTAGCTGATCGGGGAATCAGGGTCAGTTGTCTAGCTAGAGACTGCTGGTTTGCACCTGAACTGCGACTGCATTGAGAGAGCATAGTGATAAGCCGTTCGCAACAACATGACTAAGTGATTCGATTAGCACTTCTCTTCCTTGTCAAATAATCCCTTAGATCCATGGGAGGGGGATCGAAGAGATTAGCCTCGCAATGTTGAGGGTGGGAGGCATCCTTGCTTCGCGCAGCTGGGTCACAAGGCTCAGAGACACGAGGCTCATGAACGCAGTTCTTGTGTCGTGGTTTCGAAACGCGAGTCTGGCATCTCTGCTGATAAGAGACGCAGCTCTCGTGTTGCTGATTATTGCGTCAGAGACGCTTGAGAAATGCAGGGCTGCTGGGCCCCGTGCCTAGAGGTGCGTGCCTCTTGTGCTTGGCGAGCTTCGCATTGGCGTTTGGGGAGTGGGGATTCAGAAGAGCCAGCCTGATGAACCTCACGTTTGGGCTGCCAAACGCGGACTTCACGTGTCGGATGTGGTGCAGAAGAGACGCTGGTCTGAACCTTGCGTTCTGCCTCTGTTGGATAATCAGTTGTTCCAACTTGTAGTTAACGCGCACGCCTCCTCTGCTGCCGTTCAGCGGTCCGATTGCGTCGTGGAGGTTGAAGGGAACATCCGACGACCTAGTGCTGAGGAAGAGGATGGACTGGCTGGACACCAGAAAGATTGACCACGCGGGTCTCCTGAGAGACGCTGGCGCGGGTGTTTCGCATAACGCGATTAGCCACGACCTCCTTCACAGCAGCCGCGTCTGAGAGAATCTCAGAGCGAATTTCGGGGCAAATCCCCGTAGAGACCCTACAGTAGGCCCGGGCCTTTGGGCTCTTGGAGCCGGAAGAAAGGAACTCTTCATACTTTGCTTGGTCGAATTCTACGACGAGTGATTCAATCGTTTTCCCCATGTAGAGGACGTCACCTTGCGCCACCACTTGCTCATCAGTAGAGAAAGTAGTCCCCAGCGGAGTCGCCATCTCTTGTTTGCCGGGAGAATAGGGTTCCTTGTAAAATTTTCTTAAATCAAATGAAAGATTACAATGGATTTACACTCCAATTACAAGAGAGGGAAGATGTTGAGACTTGAATCTCCCCTTTATTTAATGTTGGGTTCTTCAGGTGGCGATGAAAAGTGAATCTTGTTTTCTGTTGACTGGGTGAACGTCTGATTCTCTTGGGGGGATTTTCTCTTTGGGTGGCAGACGGAGTAACACAGCTCCTGTCGACCAAGAATCTCAAAGAGATTGTGGGCAAAAATTGGCTTGTACGCAGCAAGTTGGTTAAAGAGTTGAACTCTCTTTTCCTTTCTTGTGGAGGCTTCCAAGTCAAATTCTTCTCTCCAGAATTATCTCTCTTTTCCCCCTCAATAGCAAGCGAGGCTATTTATAAAGGTTCCAAAGGTGAACGTGGCCCCTAAGAACACTCCACAATGGGGGTTAACTTCCTCATTATGTGGGCAATGACTGACCCCATAACAAGGGCAGTTATAACCGAGACGCGGGTTTCGACCCTCGCGCCTTGGTGCGGCAGTGATGCTGAGATGCGAGTTTCGACCCTCGCGCCTTGGTGCTGACCCTTGCGCCTTGGTGCCGCAGTGGTGCTGAGACGCGGGTTTCGACCCTCGCGCCTTGGTGCCGCAGTGGGGCTGAGACGCGGGTTTCGACCCTCGCGCCTTGGGGCTGACCCTCGCGCCTTGGTGCCGCAGTGGTGCTGAGACGCGGGTTTCGACCCTCGCGCCTTGGTACCGCAGTGGGGCTGAGACGCGGGTTTTGACCCTCGCGCCTTGGTGCCGCAGTGGGGCTGAGACGCGAGTTTCGACCCTCGCGCCTTGGTGTCATAGTGGGGCTGAGATCAGATTGCGTCTGGAGTTCTGCTTTTTGATGACTTGTCTACAGCCTACATTGAGTCAGCTGTGAATTGGGCCTCGAACCCAATTTCACCAAATATGGAGCCAACAAATTTGACAAATCCTTCCAGTGAGCCTTCATCTTCATTAAATTGAAAGCCTTACCTATGCATCTCAAGTACGTCTATCGAGGCAAGCAAGAGACCTTTCCTGTTATCATTGCCTCCCATTTAAATGACAAGGAAGAAGAAGATCTTAAAGCAATTCTAATAAAACATAAGGAAGCTATTGGTTGGACTATGACTGATATAAAGGGATTGAGTCCAACTATAATTCAACATCACATTCATCTCAATGAAGATGCACACCTATAAGAGACCCGCAGCGTAGGTTAAACCCTATAATGCAAAAGGTTATTCATGCTGAAATTGTGAAACTCTTAGACAATGGGATACTTTATCCTATTTCTGATAGCCAATGGGTCAGTCCTGTCCACACGGTACCAAAGAAATCCAGTTTCACCGTAGTGAAAAACGAGAACAAAGAGTTGGTCCAAACTCGACTTCCCACGAAGATCTGAGTTTGCATTGACTATAGGAAGCTTAATGCTGCAACTCGTAAGGACCATTTTTCACTTTCCTTCATTAATCAAATACTTAAACGTTTGGTGGGCCACGAGTATTACTATTTCTTGGACGGTTACTTAGGGTATAATCAGATTCCTATTGCTCCTGAGCACCAAGAAAAGACTACATTCACATGTCCATTTGGGACATTTGCTTATCATCGAATGCCTTTCAGCTTATGCAATGCCCCAGCAATGTTTCAACGTTGCATGTTGAGTCTTTTTTCTAATATGGTAGAACGATTCTTAGAAATCTTCATTGATGATTTCTTCATCTACGGAGTTTCGTTTACTTAATGTCTCCACCATTTAGAACTTATCCTCCAACGTTGTGCTGAGAAAAATCTGACACTGAACTGGAGAAATGCCACTTCATGATAAACCATGGAATTGTCTTGGGTCATGAAATCTCCAAGAAGGAAATTGAAGTGGATAGAGCCGAGATTGAGATTATTGCTAAGCTTCCCACACCAAAATGTGTAAAGGATATTCGATCCTTTTTAGGACACGCTGGTTTTTTACCGAAGATTTATCAAGGATTTTAGCAAGATTGCTAGGCCCTTGACTAATCTGTTAGCTAAGGACTTGTCCTTCACTTTCGACACTGAATGTATGAATTCTTGGGAGAAACTTAAGAGAGAGCTTATTTCTGCACCAATCATATCTGCACCAGATTAGTCTAAGCCGTTTGAAATCATGTGCGATGCTTCTGATTTTGCCATAGGCGTTGTCCTAGGACAACGCATTGATAACAAGCAGCACGTGATTTACTACTTTAGTAGGACTCTCAACGATGCTCAATTAAACTACACTACGACTGAGAAGGAATTCTTGGCAGTAGTGTTTTTTCTTAGAGAAATTTCGTCCCTACCTACTAGGGTCCAAAATCACCATTTTCACCGATCATTCTGCGCTTAGGTACCTCATGATGAAGAAGGATGTCAAGGCCCGACTCATTCGTTGGATCCTCTTTCTTTAAGAATTCGATCTCGAGATTCGACATAAGAAAGGCGTAGAAAATGTCGTTGCTGACCATCTCTCACGAATTCTTAATTCTCCATACAACGAATTACCCATAAATGAGGATTTTCCTGATGAAAATCTCTTAGCTATCTTTAGGGAACCTTGGTATGCTGATATAGTGAATTACTTAGTCACAAACTAAACTCCGTCTCAATAGTCCAAAAACGATATATACCGGTTCTTATGCCAAGTCCAGTATTTCTTTTAGGTGGAACCGTATCTTTTTAAGTACTGTTCTGACCAAATTATTAGGAGATACATTCCCGATGAGGAGGTTAAGAGTGTTCTATCCTTTTATCACGAACTTGCATGCGGTGGACACTTTGATCCCCACAAAACAGCTGAAAAAGTGCTACAAAAAGTGGGCTCTATTGGCCCACTTTGTTCAAAGATGCTTATGATTTTGCAAGACATGCTCTAGATGCCAGATGGTAGGAACGATCTCAAAATGAGATATGATGCCCCTCAACCCAATTCTAGAAATAGAACTCTTTGATGTTTGGAGCCTCGACTTTATGGGTCCATTTCCTAATTCATTTGGAAACCAATACATATTGGTTGCTGTGAACTATGTGTCCAAGTGGGTAGAAGCCATTCCTAGTAGAACTAATGATAACAAAGTTGTCATCAAGTTTTTGAAAGAGAACATTTTCTCACGCTTCGGAACCCCTCGTGCTATCATCAATGATAATGGCACTCACTTTTGTAATAGATCCTTTGAAGCTCTTATGTGAAAGTATGCCATAACTCACAAGTTGTTCACACCTTATCATTCTCAAACTAGTGGGCAGGTTGAGGTTTCTAATAGACAAGTAAAGCTTATCTTGGAGAAGACTGTGAACCAAACTGGAAAGATTGGTCCACCAAACTTGTAGATGCCCTATGAGCCTACAGGACCGCTTTCAAGATGATTCTAGGGATGTCTCCTTATAAGTTAGTTTATAGGAAAGTTTGTCACCTACCCGTTGAGTTAGAGCACCGAGCCTTATGGGCAATCAAGCAGTTGAATTTCGACTTGACTAAGGCCAGTGACCTTCAGAAATTATAAATTTTTGAATTAGAGGAGTTAAAAAATGAGCAAAAGATAGAGTTAAGATTTTTCATGATAAACACATCATAAGAAAAACCTTTGTCCCTAGACAAAAAGTCTTACTCTATAATTTTAGACTGTATCTTTTTTTAGAAAAATTAAAATTAAGATGGACTGGGTCATTCGTTGTAAAAATCGTGTTTCCACACTGTGCAGTAGAGATCAGTGACCCCAAGAATAGAAATAACTTTAAGGTAAATGGTCAGCGCCTTAAACCTTTCTTGAAATCTGTGCCGGTAAATGAAATGACTATGGGTCTTTTTGACCCAGTGTATCAGTAACTTTCCTCTTTTCCATTTTATTTCATGCATCTATACATTTCTTTCATACATTAGGGACAATGCATGAGATAAGTGTCGGGGAGGGTCCTAACATGACTAATATTAAAAAAAACTAAAAAAAAGAAGAAAACAAAGAAAATATATATATTATTATAAAAAAACTTTTTGAAAGGTAAGAACAATATTTTAATATATTTTTTGTAAGAAATTAAGTCAATTTTAAGGAATAGGAAAATCATAATTAGGATTTCTTATACTTGGTCAAAATAAGATGACTTGTTTGATTTTTAAGATTAGGATGAAAATTTGTAAAAGTAATTTAGTCTTGATCTTTACCTTGATGAAATATGCACACTTTATACACTTACACACTTAGGGTTCAAAAACAAAGACTCTTATGCCTTTAACAAAAAGAAAAAGAAAAACTATATATGTATAAAAAATAAACAAATCTAATTATTGATTAGCTAGGTGCTTTGGTCTAAGCAAGCATTGGTATTTATGCAAAAGATAATTAGATAAGTTTAAAAAATATATATATAAATCCTTTGATTAAGCTGGGTATTTGTGCCTCATGAAGCATAAGTATTCACGCCTAAAAGGGGTACAATTTATAAATAAAAATCTTAGTTTCGTGGTCTTGTCTACTCGAGTGTTTAAGTCCTTATTGGTGTTTTCTCACCTGGTGCCCTAAAACTGTTCGGTTTGGGTGTCATCGACTTAAGGCTCGTTACATGGGCAGATCAGAAAGCCTAATGGAATTGAG
This sequence comes from Agave tequilana, assembly GCA_038442645.1. NCBI lineage: Eukaryota > Viridiplantae > Streptophyta > Magnoliopsida > Asparagales > Asparagaceae > Agave > Agave tequilana. Next base: position 33,521 of record JAVJIF010016070.1, read on the forward strand.
AAATAAATACAACCAAAATAAATATAAATAAGACATAGGAGTTAATGTTAAAGAACTCTTAGTCAAACTTCACAATCACAATGGTGCATATGACTCAGGGTAAAGTAATAAACTAGATGAAAAATACAATTTGACTCTTTACTTTGATTGATAACATGTTTTAAATAGAGACTAAGTTTAGAAATGAAAATTTTGATATTCTTATAACTTATAAATTACTTAAACTCTTTACTTCAAATATTTTTTCTTTTCAAAATTCTTTTCGAAAACACTAACATTTTTTTCTTTCTTTATGGATTTTATGGGTGCAATCCTCTGAAAACCCTCACGAGACAAAACTCGTCCTCTAGGGGTAACCTAGAGGTTTAACGGCTTGTTGCACAAGCTCACTGCAATCGAGTGACCTGCGAAAGTGGTCTAATAATTGATTAGGATTAGATTTGATGTTTTGCTCGAGGGCGAGTAAAAGATAAGTGTGGGGGTGTGATCGGTTATATATATTGCATATATATTATCACATTACCATGTTTTTCATCTAATAAATGCTATTAATAAGTCTTATTCTTCTTTGTTGAATGTAGGCCCATTGCTAAAGGATAGGAAAGAGAAACAAGCCCAAAAACCCATCAAATTTTGATTTAATTCAGAATAAATTTGAAATCAGGAAATCAGGGCAGATCTTGGCAAATCAGAGAGGTTGAAAACCAGTTGAAATGAATCTTCCCAAATCAAGTGGTTGAAGCCAATAATCAAAGGCTGTTTCGTCAAATCCTAGAGCTGAAACGAGAAAACCAGCAGAAGATATGGGAGAATCACCAAACTGGGGATTTCCACCATTTGGGTGTGGCCACCTGGCCACACCAGGGCCGCGAAAACGCAGCCCTAGCCGCGTTTTCACGGCCTTGTTGAATCTGATCGGGGAGCGTTTGTTCCCCCAATCTTCCTACGACCTCTCCCCTCTGGTTTTTTCCTATAAATATCATTTTCAATAGAGAAGAAAAGAGGGAAGATTAGGATTAGAATTTTTGTTTATTCTTTAGGGTTTTAGGAGCATTGTTAGATAGTTCGGAGAAGTTGTATTTCCTATTTATTTTTTTTTTCAGTTTAGACCAGTAAAGAGAGAAGAGTGGAATTGAGTGTGTAATTCGTCTTTGAAGTGATAATCAAAGGAGCTTCTACTTGCTTATTTAACTCAACTCGAATTCGGTATGTTTATGTTTAATTGTCATTCTCTTGTTTATGTTCAGTTCATAATAAGTAGCTAAATCATTTTCTGGGCTCACTAATTGATCTCTTTTATCACCTCTCTCTTGACTGATTCTCATGAAACAACACTTTTTGAATCAAAAAGTACCTTAGTTAAACTTCGTTCTTGAAAGCACATGAGGATGTCTTTATTTTAAACTTGGACTTTCAAAGCACAAATCTTTTTGAACTATTTTTATTCCATACTTCTTCGCGCTTGATGGTTTAACATTCTCTTTTTAATGATTTGTAACGAAAGGGCTTAAGATTTAAATGAAACCATCTTATTTGTTTTACTTGGACATTAAAAGAAACTAAAGGTTTTTTTCTTGTGATAAAAGTGATGCACCCAAATATTCTTGAGATAAGTACATAGTTGAGTAAAAAATTAGCGAGCCCAAATCTTCTCCTTCTTATATTTAAAACAACAAATCACTTTTCAAAGCTTTTTAAATCACCTTTTCCAAAGCCTTCTCTAAATTTGCAATTTTTGTTTTAATCACTTCCCTTCTCTCCATTATCTTTTCAACTAAAAAACTAGCATCATTCTTAGCTTTCTAAACAAAACACCGAAAAGCTTTCATCGCATTCCTCCTCGTGGACACGACCCATTAGCCTAAACCTACACGGTAATTCCTTATCTCTCTTTTCACTTTCAATTTACAATCAATAATCCTAGTCTAACACAAACTTCAACAACTAAATCAGTACCGCCCCAGAGAAAGAGAAAACTCGGATCCAAACCAAAAAAAGAAAATAAAACCGTATTAGGAAACTGTCAGAACCCAACACTAGTCGACTAGGGCAAATCACTAGTTTACTAATACCAAGTATTAGTTGACTATACCCAAAACCTAGTCGACTAGTGTAACACAATCTGAGAACCCAACTCTCTATTGCAGAGCATAGTCGACTACACCAAAGTATCAGTCGACTAGCTCAAGACCTAGTCGACTAATAAGACCTATTAGTCAACTAATAACATGCACAATGCATGTACATATCCATACTTGATTTGTAAAGTTTGTAACACCTCCACCTGAACCTGAATTCTTCTCCAATAAATATGAGATACTCCAAATACTAAAAATCTCCACATTAACTCATGTTCATTGAGTCCCTCCATAGAAATTGGCCTCCCCTTCATTCGCCCTGCTTTCCCACACATGGCTCCCTCCCAAGAGCCCGTTCGCCATTTTACCTTTGGAGAACCTTGATGAAATTTAGAGATGCTCTAAATTTCTCCACCGGGATGGTCTTCGTCATCATATCTGCTGGATTCTTCTTCATGTTGGTCTTTACCAAATCGATCACCCTTTCATCCACGACTCACTGACGTATCTTGTGATACCTCACTTCAATATGTTTTGTCCGCTTGTGATACCTATGATCCTTAGCGAGAAGAATCACAGTTTGACTGTCGTAATAAACTCGAACTGAATCCTGTATGATACTGAACGTCTCAACCAATCCTCTCAACTACAAAGCTTCCTTCGATGCCTCAACTGTAGCCATGTACTCCGGCTCTGTCGTTGAAAGAGCAATTGTATCTTGTAACTCTGCCTTCCAATTAATGACACACTCAGCTACTGTGAATACGTAGCCCATTGTAGAACTTCACTGATCAAAATTTCTAACATAATCTGCATCAACATGACCTTGTAATACCCTAGGCTTCTCTATTTTCAATCTCTGAAACACCAAGTCTAGTCTCACAGTCCCTCACAGATATCGTAGCACCCACTCACTGCTTCTCAATGTTGCATTCCTGAATTTGACATGAACCGACTTACTGTACTAACTACATAGGCTAAGTCAGACCTAATGCAGATCATAGCATACATGAATGATCCCACAACACTAGCATATGGTACTGGAGACATCTCTTTCTCCTCTTCCAATGATTGTGGACATAGCTTGGAGGATAATTTGAAGTGACCTGCCAACAGAGTGATGACTGGTCTTGCTTCTGTTATGTTGAATCTTTCCAACACCTTGAGAACATAATTCTTCTGAGATAACTAAAGTCTGTCTGAGCCTCTGTCTCGAATGATCTTCATACCTAAGATCCTTTTGGCTTTCCCCAAATCTTTCATGTCGAATTCCTTCTTGAACTGAGCTTTAAGCTTTTGAACATGTGTATTGTTTCTCGCAGCAATCAACATATCATCCACATATAACACAAATATGTCAGATCATCACTCAACTTAAAATAGACACAACTATCATACTCACATTGGTTGTATCTGGTCTTGATAATGAAAGAGTCAAACCATTTATATCACTGCCTGGGAGACTTATTTAGAAGGCACACCTTTGAATATAACCTTCAGGTTGTTTCTTGTATATCTTCTCCTCCATCTCACCGTGCAGTAACGCTGTTTTTATGTCCATCTGCTCCAACTCTAGATCAAGCTGAAAAATTATCGCCAATAACATCCGAATAGATGTATGCTTGACTACAAGAGAAAATTTTCATTGTAGTCAATACCCTCTTTCTGAGCATATCTTTTGGCAACTAGCATTGCCTTGTACTGCTCATTGTCCTTCTTGCGAAAGACCCATCTGTACTATATTGCCTTGAAGTTCTTTGGAAGATCGACTAATATCCATATTTAATTTCTATTCAAAGACTCCATCTCTTACCACGTAGCTGTAATCCACTTGTCGTGGTCATCTGCCACTATCACTTCCCTGTAACTGTAAAGATCTCATGTTTCTGTTACTAATGTAAAAGAGACATGATCATTTTTCCAGCCATACCTTGTTTGTGGCACCGTAACTCTGACTAATCTCCTCAACGATCTAGGTTGCACTTGACTAGTCTCCTATTCGTCTCCATCTGAATCTGAGAAGTCCTCTTCTGACCCTTCAGGCCTTTTAGGGCTCTCTAAGAACTCAACTTTTATTTCTTGAGTGTTTGCCGAACTATCTGAAGCTCCAACTTGCGCTTTATCCTCCGTCTCTGACTTTTCTTACAACATTGATTCTTCGTCACTACTAGTAAAGACACTCGTTTTCTCAGAATCCCAAAGTTTAAACCCTTGACTCCTTTGGTGAACCCGATGAAGATACACATCTTAGACTTGGACTCCATTTATTCCTTTACTGACTATCAACTAAACTATATGCCAGACAATCAAAAATCCGTAAGGATGAATAGTCCATAGACTCTCCTCGCTATATCTCCTCTGGGAATCAATAGCTGTTGATTGTGACATGTTTACTAGATAACTCGCATGATTCACTGCCTCTGCCCAAAATTTGACATTTTAGCCTATAATCTGGTACTGCGGGCATGCTTTATAAGTGTCTGATTCATGTGCTCAGCTACTCCATTCTGTTCTGGTCTCCCTAGAATACTTAGCTGGTGTTCGATGCCCTTTCTTGCTAAGTAATCTTTGAATTCTTTGAAAGTATACTTGCCTCCATTGTCGGACCTTAAGACTTTCACGTTCCGCCCTGTCTGATTTTTCACCATAGTTTTTCACTCCTTGAACTTCTAAAATACTATTGATTTCTGCTTCAAGAAGTATACACAAACTTTCCTTGAAAAATCATCTATGAAAATAACATAGTACCTAGTACCCGCAATGGATGCTACTGGCGAAGGCCCCCACATATCCGTTTATATAAGATCTAGCAAACTCTTTATCTTGTACTGTGATATAGAGAAAGCTACTCTATGTTGCCTGCCCATGATGCAAAATTTATAAAGATCAAGTTTACAATATTTGATACCTGGTAGAGCATTCCTTTTGTGTAGGGCTTCAAGATCTCGCTCGCTCATGTGTCCAAGACGCATGTGCCAAAGCCTTGTAGTATCCTCCATCTCTATTGCTGCTGAAGCTTCACCAACGATAATAATTCCTGTCAACATGTACAAGTTTGCTATCCGTTCTCCTTTGAGAATCATTATGAAGCCTTTAGTAACTTTGATTCCTTCATCTGCACCAAAAATCTTGTATTCTCGAGCTTCTAAGCTCCCAACAAGAGAAGATTCTTTTTTAAAATCTAGAACATGTTGAACGTTCGTGAGGGTTCGAACCTGTACATCAAACATCCTCATAAGGATGTTGCCGATTGCAACAGTCTTACATACGTCTTTTCCCATCAGGACAGAGTCTCCATCATAAGGCTTATAAGTACTGAACCACTCCCTTTTTGGGCACATGTGGTATGCGCATCCTAAGTCAAGTAACTAAGCATGTAACTATTTACCTTTTCCTGACTCAACTGTCAAGACATCATATGAATTCTCAAATGCTTCTTCGATAACTCTGGCTTGATTTGACTTTCCACTGGTACTAGCCCCATCAGAATTGTTGTCGTTTTCCTCTTCAATATCTCCTTGTATTTCATATAATTTTTCTTGATATGCCCTGGTGTCTTGCAAAGTAGCAAGAGGAACTGTTAGAAGCTTCTGGATCCTTTTTGAGTCCCCCCTACTCTTTGATTTTTCCCCTCTGGCTCTTCATAAACAATCCTGAAGCCTCCTCCGTAGAATCTATCTTTTAGTAATAGGGTAAATTTTATCCAAAGCACAGTGGTCCAAAAGGTAATTTTAATTTTTTTGTAATGAGGACATCAAAGGATTAATAGTGGAGTGCGATTATTTAAATTCAATAAAGTAATAAGTAGCTTAAGATTCCCTTGGACTAAGTTCAAAGTATATAATTAACTTTTCAAATATTACAATTTTATCACAATAATTAGTAAGTACACGCAACTTATATAATCTTAATTCTTCTTCTTCATAACTCTCTTTATCACTTAACTCATAAGCTCTAGAAATTTAAAAAACACTCACCCTGAACAGTATTAAATGAAAGAAATTATATTTTCAGCACATGCCTGCCAACCAAACGAGTAGAGCAGCGAATATCATTCATCCTTCTTGGCTAAAACATCTTGAAATCATTTCTTAGACTCCGCTGCAACTGATACATATAAATTGGATTATTTTAAAAAATTATCAATATTATGCTAGCCAAGCAGCCAACTCATGATGCAATTCCCAGAGACAGACTTCAAATGCTGTTTTAAGTAATATAAGAGGAAAGGATAATACATCCTCCTTATTATAGAATTATGCCAACGGTGCAGAAACACTCACATGTTTTAGTAGTGACTTGAGACAGAGATATACAAGTGACAATTGTTCCCGCTATAACAGCTTGGCATCTCTCAGTTCTTTCTGCAAAACAAACAATCTACAAATAAAATTATCTGAAATCATTCCAGTTCTCTATTTCAGTATAAAAAAAATATCAATGAAAGGATTAATAATTCAAATTAATTCCATAAAATTTTATCTAGTAGTGAATTCTTGCATTCCTAATTAGAAGGAATATATTACCTGGTGATATTTAAGGTTATATTAAATTTGTTTCATGCTATCCAGGATTGAAACCAAAGATAATTAGCCATTCCCATTATATTGGAGTTTCTTAGCCTTCCTAGTTAATTATCAATTAGAGTATACTGTTGGACTCGGGGCTCCATCCCAAAAGACTAGTCTGTTAGGTGGAGTTGCCCAAATCCTTATAAGCCCAAGACCATCCCCACGTCTAGCCGATGTGGGACTATTTGTTCGACCCAAATCCCAACAATCCCCCTCGAACAAAGAGTCTCCCTGCAAGCTCAACTATCTTCACACCGGAAGATTAAATGCTCCATCGAGATCCAACTATTTACCGACTGCTGTCGGTCACTCCTCTGCACTGCGGTGCCAATTTTCTCGAAAGCCAAATATTAGCTTCACAGGGGCTTATTGCGCCTTTTTCGCCAGTGGGGTCGGCAGGCCCATTGCGCCTTTTTGCGCCATTGTGGGTATCTATACACCGTCGAACATCACCCACACACACGACTAAGTTCGGGGCATGGCTCTGATACCACATGTTGGACTCGGGGCTCCATCCCAAAAGACTAGTCTGTTAGGTGGAGTTGCCCAAATCCTTATAAGCCCAAGACCATCTCCACGTCTAGCCGATGTGGGACTATTTGTTCGACCCAAATCCCAACATATACGCCTTGCATTCTTTATAGCTGCACATAGGATTACTTACATACAGATTTAAATCGAGTGTTGTTGTTGCGTGACACCTTTGAGTTAAACAGTCTTAAAATAGAACTGGGTTATGCGGGAGGCGGGAGATCGACGGGAGAGAGGTAGAGGGAGGAACTATGTTTGAGATAGGGAAAGATAGAGGAGGAAATTAATTTCAAATTGGGGGTGTAAGTGGGTTTTCACACTTAAATTGGGAGTGTAAAACATAAGGGTATTTAAAGTAATTTGAGTGAAGTCTATTTACTAATTTACTGGGTCTACTAACTGATGGGTTTACTTATCACTTCTCTGGGTCTAAATAATCACACTTTTTATAGTGGAATGGAAAACTCCACTCACACCTCGTATTCTTTACCATCTATACCATCCTTAAAATGATTTTTTGAATTATAATTTTACCCATAAGACCTTTTTTTTGCTGTAAGTAGGAGAAAAAGATAAAAGTGAGAAATACGAATGAAAATATGAAATTGTAAGTGAAAAGTTAAGATTTGTGCAAGTAAGATTTACGGTATATGAAAGTGTAAGTGAGAAAGTATATTATATTTTAATGTGTTTGGTTAAATGTAAGTACACCTAGAGGGGGACACATAGGTCTACAAGCTAATCTAGGATAAATGATGTGGAATTTAAAACTTAATGAGAGCCTCTGTCGTTCATTAGAGCCTCTGTGCAGCTATACCCATCAGGGTGAGAACCCGATATAGGCTATCAGAGTAACCGTCAGGAGCGCTTTCATCATTTAGAAGAGCCTCTGGTAGGTCTATCTATCAAGGTGAGGACCCGATATAGACTATCAGAGTGACCATCATAAGCGCTTTCCTCTTTCAGGAGAGCCTCCGTGTAGGTTTAGTCTTCTGGGGAGGAACCCGATATATGCTATTAGAGTAACCTTTTGAAGCGCTTCTGTCTTTCAGAAGAGCCTCCATGTAGGTCTACCTATCAGGGTGAAAACCATTGGAGCGCTTTCATCTTTTAGAAGAGGCTCCATGTATGTCTAGCGGTCAAGGTGAAAATCAGATATAGGCTGTCGGAGTAATTGTCATAAGTGCTTTCATCTTTCAGGAGAGCCTCCGCGTTGGTCTAGCCATCAGGGTGAGGACCTGATCTAGGCTGTCGCAGTGACCATCAGGAACGCTCCTGTCTTTCAGGAGAAACTTCAGATAGGTCTAGCTATCAGGTGAAGACCCGAGATAGGCTGTCAAAGTGACCATCAAGAGTGCTTTCATCTTTTAGGAGAGACTCCGTGTTGGTCTAACCTTCAGGGTGAGAACCCGATATAGGCTATCGAAGTCAATGTCTGGAGTGCTTCTGTCCTTCAGGAGAGTCTTCGTATAGGTCTAGTCGTCAGGATGAAGATCTGATACAGGCAATCAGAGTGATCGTCAGGAGTACTTCTGTCTTTAAGGAAAGGCTCCGTGTTGGTCTAGTCATCAGTGTGAGGACCTGATATAGGCTGTCGGAGTGACCATCAGGAGTGTTTTTCTTTTTCAGGAGAGCCTCCATGTAGGTCTAAGTGTCACAGTGAGGACCCGATATAGGCAGTCGGAGTGACCGTCAGGAGCATTTTTCAACTTTCAGTAGAGCCTCCGTATAGGTCTAGCCATTTAGGGTGAGAATTTGATATAGGCTAATGTAGTGACCGTCAGTAATCGGTATAAGTCTAGTGATCGGTCGCCAATACTGCATATTTTTTTATCACATTCCTATATTAATAAACTCTGCTATTTAATTATCTTTTTGTCTAATAATTTTTAGGACCTTTATTAATTAAAAGATGAGAAAAAATGAGCCCAAAAGTCCACTGAAATTCAGATTAAATCAAAATCAAGGATGAGGGCAAATGTTCAGCTGAAGATTGAGTAAATCAGGTAGATAACACCAAATGAAAATGGTTGAATTTAGATTTTTATAAATCCATTTCAGTTAGCTGAAGGTCAACACTGATATCGTCAAATTCGTAGCTCAAATCGAAAAACCAGATAGATAAATAGATGAAACATCAAACGAAGGACCTGCACCCCCCAGATCTGGCCACAAAACTATAGTGAATTCGCTGCATTTCTTGTAGATCCGTCGCATTTCTGTTGAGATACCGTGAGTCTTTGATCCCCTATCTTCAGGCGCTCTCCCCCGATGTGTTTTCGCTATAATACTTGAAAATTCTGAGGCCAGAGGGAACGATTGAGCAGATAGCATAGGATAAGCTATTCTTTAGCTTGTAACTTAGGTTTTTTACTTTTTATTTATGTAATTTTATTTTTCTTTACACAACTGAGAAGAGAGAAAAGTTTCATGAAGGAATAAGAGCGAAGCTTGTACTAAAGGTCACACCGGTTTAAGTTCTTCTTTTCTTTCATTTTTATTTGAATTGAATAAAAGTTATACTTTTATGTTCTTCTTCTCCTCTTACTTTTCTTCTACTAGTTTTTAATAATAATCCAAATGAAACCTATAGCATCGAACATGCCTTGCCATTGCAAGTGATCTTGATGGCTTATCTTGATGGATGGCCATTTCTATTTATTTTCTGCTTGCTTTTGAATTCATAGTTTAAGTCTGGGAACAGGGAAGATTCTATTTGTCATGCTTTGCTCACCTTCAAGATGAGGTAAATCTCTACCAAAAATTCAAGATAAGTCATAAACTGGAAGAGGTAAGTAAGTTCTTTTAGGTTTTCCTTCTTTTTCTTTTAATTTTTAGTTTAAATCACCTCCATCACCGACTATCAACTCTCTATTCTTTTTATTTTTTTTTATATAAACTCATTTTCTATTTTCTCCACCTTTTCTTATCTTCCACTTTCTTCTTAACTTAACAATAGATTCTTTTTTTCCTTTATAAGAACAAGAGAAGAACTTTTAACTATTTTTACTGAACTAAAAGAGAACTTACTAAAATCTTCCATCGCTAGTCCTTCTTTGTGGATCACAACTCACATAGCCATTTGCTTTTGCGGTAGTATTGAGAACTTGCACTTCTATTCTTAAGTTCTGAAATTCAATATTGTTTTGTGCAGGTCTTACTCAATAAAATGTTGGCGCCGTTGTTGGGGGGATGGTAAGTAACTCTTTTTAATTTACTATTTTGGTTAACTTTCTTCTCTATTCTGGTGTACAGGAGGAGACATAAAGAAAATTTTTGCTGCCATGGACTCTGCTCAAGAAAACAGAGCCTAGAAGTCCTCAGATTTATCGCATTCCCGTGGCAATCTGAGGGAACTACTAACCTGTATTTTTGCAGGTTGGTTGAATTGCAAAGTTTAAGTTTCTACAGCTATTTATTTTCTTATTTAACTCACTGTACTTACTTTTCTAACCTTAATAGTAAATTATTGTTTGTAAATGCTAAAAAAAATGTTTAGACTTGCATTTAGGCACGTGTCTATTTTGTTACTTTTTTATTTACTATTGAAGAGTGCTAGAGTCAAGGTATGTGTGCATAGCATTTAGTATAAGGTTCATTATTGTATGAAATATTGCTTGAGTGTTACTTGTTTGCTATATACTTATACATTGTACTAAACTGAATTAAGGGCTTGTCCTATAAAGAAGATAAGGTGGGGAAGTCAATACCCTCTCTTAGCCCACGGATAATCTCCTCACTCATTAACCCAAGCCTAAGTTAGGAACATTTCAGACTCAATAGGAGACTGACCTAAGGGAAAGTTGATTAGAATTTGATGCTTGCCAAATCGATGTCAAAGGTTGGAGATTGAGAGGCAAAACCTCGAAGAACAGTGCTTTGGCATAACTAGACCCGTTGCTTAGGTACGGATACCTCCCACTGGTCTTGCCCCTACCTGGTCGATTAACTTGTGGTCAGATTCTACAATATACCCTCCATAGACAGTCTATCAAGTTAGGAGTCGTCTAGGTCTAAAGTCTATCTTAACTTAGGCTAGATTTTTTTTTCTTTGTTTGTTTGCTTGTTTTTTTTTATTTTTGACAACTTGGTGGTATGGATTATTTACAATTATTCCTATGCAAATAGTGATCCATATTTCACCCCAACCTCTTTTGACACAAATATTACCAACCCGACATATCATAACTTTAACCAACCAAGTATGCCGGATTGGTCTTATCCGAATCAATATATGTCCCAGTCCTAATACTGTGAACAAGACTGAAACAATCATCACCACTCTTCACAGAGCCAGTAGGGATACAACTTCTCCGAGTCATAGGTCAACCACCTTACCAACATCCAGCTTCATATACTCCTTCTCCCGAACAACCATTAGAAGAACTAATTGACTGGGAAAAGAGGATGGAAGCCTTAGAAGAGATCGAGCGATGAATTTAAATTCTAAAAGACTCAAAATCTCGTCAAAATTTTCAATCATGATCCTTACTCTATTTTCAAGTCTCACAACAAGAAGAACATACCGACTTAGAAAAGAGTATGGAATCCATAATTTAATTCCAAAGTGAACTTTTCGATATGATAGAAGTAAGATTTAGTTGATTGAAAAGCAAGCGTATGAATAAGAAAACTCTTCCTACCCAATCTTTGACTATTCCTGACACTTCTAGCTATACTGATAGGAACCAAGAATCATGTGTCTTGGAGACTTTGACCAAGATTTAATTTCACCATAACATCTTGAACTTGACCAATACCAATCCTTTGACAAATTAACAAGTTTTCCATTCAATGAGATTGAACTTGATTATGAATGTGAACCCGATCCCCAACCTTGTGATTCAGTTCCCATTTTTGAATTTATGTTGACTCTGATATCCTTAGCTGATTTGGACTCATTTCCCGAGCGACATTAATTCCCATATTCATAAATCTTGAAACAAAACCACCTATTGTGGATAGTCATTTTTCATTGATGGGAAAAGAATGTGAAATTAAATTCTTTGATTTGGACACAACTCTTGAAGTAAAAGTGACTCTCGAACCCAAAGTAGATTTTTCTGAGTTAGCATTGGTTCCTGAATTTTTTATTTCAGAGCCCAAATCATCCATTCCACAAAATCACATTCTTTTGTTGAACATAAGTATAGCCCATGATGACTCCGTGATGATTTTCAAGATTGGTCATGTAAAGAGAATAATTTTCATGATTGGATCTTGCATGATCCTATTCATATTGAGGATGGTAATATGTAAATAGAAAAGAGATCAATAAAAGTGAGTTCCGTAAACCACCGCATTATCTTGATTGAGTAGCAACGCTTGGCCCAATCTGATCACTACTGGAATCACCACCTTGAGATAACATTTTTCTTCTCTTTCTTCTTTTTCATTCATTTATGCATTCAATTATACATTAAGGACAATGTATGAGATTGGTGTAGGGGAGGGTTCTAACATAACAGTGTTCTTTTCATTAAAAACAAAGAAATTTTTTTAACATTTTCTTTACTTTTAAAAATTATTTGAAAAGTGAAACAATATTTTAACCTTTTCTGTAAGAAATTAATAATTTTAAGGAATAGGAGAATTATAATTAGAATTTCTTATTCATGGTCAAAATAAGATTATTTGTTTGATTTCTAGGGTCAGAAAGAAAATTTAAAAAAGTAATTTGGTCTTGATTTTTACCTTGATGAAATATGCATACTTTATACACTTACACACTTAGGGTTCGAAAATAATGATTCTTATGTCTTATTACAAAAAAATAAGAAATATATATATATCAAAAATTCTCTAATTAAGCTGGGTAGTTGTGCCTCATGATTGAGTTGGAACCTGCACGCAAAAATACAGAATTTCAGAACTTTATAACAGTAGTGCAAGTTACTCAATGCTACCGCGATAGCAAGTGGCTATGCGGGTCGTGATCCACAAGGAGGAACTAGAGATGGAAGCTCTTGTAAGTTCTCTTTTAAGTTATAAAGAATAGTTAAAGTTCTTCTTTTAGTTCTTAAAAAGAAAAGAAAATAAGTTATGTTAGATTGTGAAAGCGGTAGATGAAAGAGATGATGATTTTGAAAAATAGAAAACTAGGTTAAAAAAATAAAATAAAAACAGTGAATAAAAGAGTTGGGAGATTGTGGTGATCTAAACTAAAGAATTAAAAGAAAGAAACTAAAAATTACTTACCTCTTTAGTGCTCATATACCTTGGATCCATAGCTACGACTTACCTAGTCCAAGCATGGCATGTAGGATCTTCCCCATTCCTAATTTACATTATGAATAAAAGGGCAAGCTAAACTAACAAAATAATAGTTGTTCATCACCATAGGCCATCAAGGGCACTTGCAATGGTAAAGCAGTCTCGAGGCTATCGGATTCACTTGGATTGCAAACACATAAGAGGAAAGTAAACGAAAACAAGAGTAAAGAAGAAAAGAAATTTCGATTCGACTCAAATAACAATGAAAGAAAAGACTTACTTACACCGGTGTCACCCTCAGTACAACCTTAGTCTTATTCCTCTATGAAACTCATCTCTCCTCTTAGTTACATAAAGAAAAGTATAAATTACATTAAAGAAAAAACTAAAACCTACACTAAAAAAATTAAAACTGGCCTAAGAATTTATCTCTACTTGATCGTTTCTCTGCCTCTGATGTGTTGAGTATTTATAGCATAGACATGGATAAGGAAATGAGTTAAAAGATAAGGAGAGCTGGCTATTTTTGAATTTGAATCCTCCCCTTATCTCCTGTATTTGATGTTATCCTCGGTTGATTTTTAGCTAATCAAAATAGATTTATAGAAATTTGAATTTTATCGGTTTTTATTTGGTGTTATCTTTCTGATTTGCTCTGATCTTCGGCTGAACATTTGCCCGAATCCTTGATTTGTTCTAACTAGATCTGGGATCATCCTCAACTAACCAAATAGATCTAGTTAAATTTCATTTTAATTGATATTTATTTGGTTTAATTCTCTTTCTTTTCATGATTATCTTTTGCAGAATAGACATTTAAGATAAGAAAATTAGCAGATTTATTACACGATAAATGTAGGAGTGTAATGAAAAGAATGCAAAATATGTGTACGATCACACCCCCACACCTATCTTTTGCTCGTCCTCGAGCAAAATAAAAAAACTAAACCAAAATTATTACACCACTTTTGCAGGTTACGCGACTGCACTGAGCATGTGCAACAAGCTTTTAAACCTCTAGGTTTTCTATAGAGGATGAGTTTTGTCTCGTGAGGATTTTCAGTGGATTACACCCACAAAATCCATAAAGAAAGAGAAACAAGTATTAGTATTTTGAAAATACATTTTGAAAGAGAAAATATTTGAAGTATTATTGTAAGACTTAAGTAATCATAAGTTATAGAAAAACTGAACTTTTTATTCCTAAACTTTGTTTTTATTTAAAAACTTGTTATCAATCAAGGCAAGGAGTCAAACTGTATTTCTCATCTAGTCTATTATTTTGTCCTAAGTTATATGCACTTTTATGACCGTGAAATTTTAACTCGGGGTTCTTTAACTCTAACTCATATGCCTTATTTTCTTTTTTTTGTTTTTTATTTTTAGTGATATTATTCTTTAGTTCTATTAGGCTTTCTGCCCATGTAACGAGCATTTAATCGATGACTCCAGACCAAACAGTCTTAGAGCACCGGGTGAGGAAAACACCCCAAAGACTTAAGAACTCGAGGTAATAAGGCCATAAAATTAAGGATTTTATATTATGGACCACTTTTAGGCGTGAATACTCATGCTTTATGAGGCAAAATGACCAGCTTAATTAGAGAATTTTTGATATAAGTATATGTATATTTTTTTCTTTTCTTTTTCTTTTTTTATATAAGGCATAAGAATTTTTGCTTTTGAACCCTAAGTGTGTAAGTGTATAAAGCATGCATATTTCATCAAGATAAAAATCAAAATTAAATTACTTTTTCAAATTTACTTTCTAACCCTAAAAATCATACAAGTCATCTTATTTTGACCAAGTATAAGAAAACCTAATTATGATTTTCCTTTTCCTTAAAATTGACTTAATTTCTTACAAAAAAAATTTGTCAAAATATTACTCTCTTTTCAAAAAGTTTTTTTAAAAAAAGAAAAATGTAATTTTTTTATTTTAAATAAAAAGAAAACCTATGTTATATTAGAACCCTCCCCCACACCTATCTCATGCATTATCCTCGTTGTATAAATGAATGCATAGATACATGAAAAAGAAGAAAGGGAAGGAAAATATTTTACCTTAAAGTGGTGGTTCTGGTGGTGGTCGGATTGGGTCAAGCGTTGCTATCTAATCAAGATAATGTGGTGGTTCACGGAACCCTCCTTTATTGACCTCTTTTCTATTTATATATTTATAGTCCCCAATATGAATAGGATCATGAAAGATCCTATCATGAAATTTATTTCCTTTTCATGATCAGTCTTAAAAAATCATCACGGAGTCATCATGGTCTATACCTATGTGCAACAAAAGAATGTGATTTGGTGGAATGGTTGACTTGGGCTCAAGAATGATAGGTTCAAGAATCAATACTAACTTGGGAAAATTAACTTTGGATTCGAGAGTCAATTTTGGTTCAAGAGTTGAGTCCAAATCCAAGAATTGAAATTCACATTTTTTTCCATTAATGGAATGTGACTATCTAAAATTAGTGATTCAATTCCTAGATCTACGAGAATAAGTGTTGGCTCAGGAAATTGGTCCAAATTGGGTAAGAATACCGGAGTCAACATAGATTCGAAGATGAGAACTGAATCACAAAGTTGAGGATCGGGTTCACATTCATAATCAAGTTCAATCTCATTAAAATGAAAACTTGTCAATTCGTCAGTTGGTTGATATTGGTCAAGTTCAAGATTTTGTGATAAAATTGAATCTTGGTCAAAGTCTTCAGGATACCATGATTTCGGTTTTCATCAATATGGCTAGAAGTGTCGGGAATAGTCAAAGATTGGGTAGGGAGAGTTTTCTTATTCCTACGCATGTTTTCCAATCGACTAAATCTTCCTTCTATGATATCGAGTGGATCACTTTAGAATTATCATGGATTTCATACACTTTTCTAAGTCGATATGTTCTTCTTAAAACATAGAGTAAGGATCTGTGATTTGAAAATTTTGACGGGATTTTAACTCTTCTAGAATTTGAATTCGTCACTCAAGCTCTTCTAAGACTTCCATCCTCCTTTCCCAGTCAATTTATTCTTCTAATGGTTGCTCAGGAGAAGGAGTATATGAAGCTGGGTGTTGGTAAGATAGTTGACAATATGACTCGGGGGAGTTGTATCCCCATTGTCTCTTTGAAGAGTAGTGATGATTATTTCAGTCTTGTTCATAGTATTAGGACTGGGGCATGTATTAGTTCAGATAAGACCAATCCGGCACACTAGGTTGGTTAAAGTTATTATATACTGGGTTGGTAATATCCAAAAAAGAGGTTGGGATGTAACATGGATTACCATTAAAATTGAAAAAATTGTCGTTATAAGCCATACCACACAAGAAATGTCAAAAATAAATAAAGAAAAACAAACAAATAAACAAATAAAAAGTAAAAATCTAAGCTAAGTTAGGGTAGATCTTAGACCTAGACGACTCCTAACTGGTTAGACTGTCCACAGGGGGTATATTGTCGAATCTGACCACAAGTTAATCGGCCAGGTAGGGACAAGATCAATGGGAGGTTTCCGTGCTTAAGCAACGAGCCTAATTATGCTAAACCACCAATCTTCAGGGTTTCGCCCCTCAATCCCCAACCTTAGACACCGATTTGGTAAGAGTCAACTTCTAACAACTTTCCCCTTAGGTCAGTCTCCTATTGAGTCTGAGATGTCCCTAGGGCCAACGTCTACTCAGTTTTAATTAGGCTTGGGTTACTGAGTGAGGAGATTGTTTGTGGGCTAAGGGACGGTAATGACTTTCCCACCTTATCTTGTTTATAAAATAAGCCCTTAATTCAGTTTAGTGCAGTGTACAAGTATATAGAAAAAGTAACACTCAAGCAATATTTTATATAAGAATGAACCTTATACTAAATGTTATGCACACATACCTTGACTTCAGCACTCTTCAACAGTAAATAGAAAATGTAACGAAATAGACACATGCCTAAATATAAAGTCTAAACCGTTTTTAGCATTTACAATCAACCTTTTACTGTTGAATTAGAAATGTTTGTATAGTGAGTCAAAGAAGAAAATAAATAGCTACAGATATTTAAATTTTATAATTCAGCCAACCTGCAAAAAATACAGGTTAGTAGTTCACTCAGATTGCCACTGGTATGTAACAAATCTGATGGCTTCTAGACCTAACTTCTTGAACAGAGTTCAGGGCCACTTATATGTCCACTGCAGTAAAAATTTTCTTAATATCTATCACTACACACCAAGAACAAAAAAAGAAAGTTAACCAAAAATGTAAATTTAAAAAGAGAATTATTACCGTCCCTCCCCAGCAACAGCGCCAAAATTTGATTGAGTTGGAACCTACATAGAAAAATATAAAATTTCAAAACATTATAATAATAGTGCAAGTTACTCAATGCTACCGCGATAACAAGTGCCTATGCGGGTCGTGATCCATAAGGAGGGACTAGCGATAGAAGTTTTTGTAACTTCTCTTTTAAGTTACAAAGAATGGTTAAAGTTCTTCTTTTAGTTCTTGAAAAGAAAAAGAAAATAAGTTATGTTAGATTGTGAAAGTGGTAGATGAAAGAGATGATGATTTTGAAAAATAGAAAACTAAGTTAAAGAAAGAAAAAGAAAGAGTGAATAAAAGAGTTAGGAGATTGTGGTGATCAAAACTAAAGAATTAAAAGAAAGAAACTAAAAATTACATGCCCCTTCAGTGCTCATCTACCTTGGATCCGTAGCTACGACTTACCTAGTCTTTGAAGGCGATCAAGCACATGGCATGTAGGATCTTTCTCATTCTCAATTTACATTATGAATAAAAAGGCAAGCTAAACTAACAAAAGAATGGTTATTCATCACCATAGGCCATCAAGAGCACTTGCAATGGCGAAGCAGTCTCGTGGCTATCGGATTCACTTGGATTGCAAACACATAAGAGGAAAGTAAATGAAAACAAGAGTAAAGAAGAAAAAGAATCTTCGATTCGATTCAAATAACAATAAAAGAAAAGACTTACTTACACCGGTGTCACCCTCAGTACAAGCTTGCTCTCATTCCTCCATGAAACTCATCTCTCCTCTTAGTTACATAAAGAAAAGTAAAAATTACATTAAAGAAAAATAAAAACCTACAATAAAAAGAAGGAAAAATTGGCCTAAGAATCTATCTCTGCTTGATTGTTTCTCTGCCTCTGATGTGTGGAGTATTTATAGCATAGAAATGGAATGAGTTAAAAGATAGGGAGAGCTGGCTATTTCTGAATTTGAATCCTCCCCTTATCTCCAAACTTGATTTGATATGGATATTCAGTTCTAATCTGTAACTTGTTGGCGTGTTGATTGCTGAATATAACTTATCAAATGACAGAATTAGAAATAGTAATCAACTTAAGGGTTGTAGCCCTTTAAGTCATCTTTCTGGGTCATCTTGATTCATTAGATTTGAGTTTTTATAGTGAAAGTTATGATTCAAATACTAAAATGTACTCGTTAGAATCCAAGTCAAACTTACTTCATCTCATCCGTTGATCTTCTCTCTATCCACTTATCCCTTTGATTTTGATTGGACTCTTTATTTGATGTTATCCTCAATTGATCTTTAGGTAACCAAAATGAATTTATAAAAATCTGAATTTTACCCGTTTTCATTTGGTGTTATCTTTCTAATTTGCTCTGATCTTTGGATGAACATTTGCCCCAATCCTTAATTTGTTCTAACTAGATCTGGGATCATCCTCAGCTAACCAAATAGATCTAGTTAAATCTAATTTTAACTAGTATTTATTTGGTTTAATTCCCTTTCTCTTCATGATTATCTTCTACAAAATAGACCTTTAAGACAAGAAAATTAGCAGATTTATTACACGATAAATGTAGGAATGTAATAAAAAGAATGCAAAATATGTGTACGATCATCTCATAAAGCATAAGTATTCACGCCTAAAAGTGGTCCGTATAATAAAATCCTTTGTTTTGTGATCTTGTTTGCTCGAGTCCTTAGGTCATTAGGGTGTTTTCTCACCCGGTGTCCTAAGATCGTCCGGTTTGGGTGTCACCGACTAAAAGCTCGTTACGTGGGCAGATTAGAAATCCTAATAGAACTAAGAAATAATACCACGAAAAATATTAAAAAAAGGAAAATAAGGCATAAGAGTTAGAGTTAAAGAATCCTGAGTCAAAATTTCATGGTCACGAAGATGCATATGACTTAGGGTAAAGTAATAGACTAGATGAGAATATAATTTGACTCCTCATCTTGATTGATAAAAAGTTTTTGAATAGAGACTAAGTTTAGGATTAAAAAATTTGATTTTCCTATAACTTATAGATTACTTGAACGCTTACAATAATACTTCAAATATTTTCTCTCTTTCAAAATGCTTTTCGCAAATACTAATACTTTGTTTCTCTTACTTTATGGATTTTATTGGTGTAATCCACTGAAAACTCTCACAAGACAAAACTCGTCCTCTAGGAGTAACCTAGAGGTTAACGGCTTATTTCACATGCTAAGTGCAATCGTGATTCCTATGAAAATAGATAGTTAGTTTTGTTTTACTCGAGAAGGGGCAAAAAATAGGTGTGGGGGTCTGATCGATTGACAATATTGCATATTTATTATCACATTCTCATATTATTTTGTTTAATAACTCTACTATTTAATTATCTTTTTGTCTAATCATTCGCAAGGCCTTTACTAAATGAAAGAGGAGACAAAACGTGCCCAAAACCCACTGAAATTCAGATTAAATTAAAATCAAGAATGATGGCAAATGTTCAGCTAAAGATCAGAGCAAATCAGGCAGATAACACCAAATGAAAATCGGTTAAATTCAGATTTTTATGCATCCATTTTGGTTAGATCAACACTGATATCATCAAATCTGCAGCTCAAATCGAGAAACCAGATAGATAAACGGATGAAACATCAAACCAAGGACCTGCGCCCCCACAGATCTGGCCATCTCGCCACAAAATTGCAGCAAATTCACCGCATTTCTTGTGGATCCGCCGCATTTTAGTTGAGATACCGGGAGTATTTGCTCCCCCTATCTTCAGATGCTCTCCCCCGTTGTATTTTCGCTATAAATACCTGCAAATTCTGAGACAAGAGGGAACGATTGAGCAGAGAGTATAGGCTAGGCTATTCTTTAGTTTGTAACTTAGGTTTTACTTTTTATTTATGTAATTTTTATTTTTCTTTATATAACTGAGAGGAGAGGAAAGTTTCATGGAGGAATGAGAGTGAAACTTGTACTAAAGGTGAGACCGGTGAAAGTTCTTTTCTTTCATTTTTATTTGAATTGAATCAAAGTTACAGTTTTATATTCTTCTTCTTCTTTTACACTTTTTCAACCAATTTTTAATGATAATCCAAACGAAATTTATAGCATCGAACATGCCTTGCCATTGCAAGTGCTCTAGATGGCTTATGGTGAAAGATAGCCGTTTTTATTTATTTTCTGCTTACTTTTGAATTCATAGTTTAAGTTTGGGAACGGGAAGATCTTATTTGCATACATTGCTCGCCTTCAAGACGAGATAAGTCTTTACTAAGGATTCAAGGTAAGTCATAAATCGGAAGAGATAAGTAAGTTCTTTTAGGTTTTTTTCTTCTTTTCTTTTATTTTTAGTTTAGATCACCTCCATCGCCAACTATCAACTCTTTATTCTTTTATTTCTTTGTATACACTCATTTTCTATTTTCTCTACCTTCTTTTATCTTCCACTTTCTTTATAACTTAACAATAGATTCTTTTTCTTTTCTTTCAAGAACAAGAGAAGAACTTTTAATCATTTTTAGTGAACTAAAAGAGAATTTACTAAAATCTTCCATTGCTAGTCCCTCCTTCTGGATCACAACCTGCATAGCCACTTCTATTGCGGTAATATTAAGAACTTGTACTTTTGTTCTTAAGTTCTGAAATTCTGTATTTTTCTTTGTAGGTCTTACTCAATCATCTAGCCGTCATGGTGAAGACCTGAATAGGCCGTTGGAGCTTCTGTCAAGAGTTCTTCTCTTTCAGGAGAGCCTCTGTGTAGGTCTATCTATCAGGGAGAGGGCCCAATATATGGTGTCAGAGTGACCATCAGGAATGCTTTCGACTTTCAGGAGAGCCTTTGGGTAGGTCTAGTCGTCAGGGTGAGGACACGATATAGGCTGTCGGAGTGACCATCAGGAGTGCTTTCATCTTTTAGGAGAGCCTTTGTGTTAGTCTAGCCTTCAGGTGAGGACCCGATATAGGCTGTCAGAGTGATCGTCAAGAGCGCTTTTGTCTTTCAGGAGAGCCTCCGTGTAGGTCTAGTCGTTAAGATGAGGATCCGATATAGGTCGTCAGTCAAGAGCACTTCCATCTTTCAGGAGAGCCTCCATGTAGGTCTAGTCGCAAGGTGAGGATCCGATATAGGCTTTCAGAGTGACCGTCAGGAGCGCTTTCATCTTTCAGGACAGCCTCTGTGTAGGTTTAGCTGGATTATGGTCTTGTTTACTGCTCCGACTTCTTTATTTTGATTTTTCTTCAGGGGAACAGATTGTGGTCTTTGTTTCTCCCCTTCATTCCTTCATTTGGGAGTGGGCTGGTTTCGCCCTAAGTAGCTTCCTCAATCTGTATATATTTTGTCCCTCATCCGGTGAGTTTATGCTTCACCAAGCATTTGTAAAAAGAGTGGGAGACTTGCAACATACTAATGAACGCAGTGGCAACCACATCGTCATTGCAGTTATATACTAAGGCCATTTGTCTTTGAAAATAACTGGTGTAATGTTTTAGGCTCTCTCCGCGCTTCATCTTGATCGTGAGTAGGTGATGGTTGTTCTTTTTAAGCTTATGTTGGAAAGCATAGTGGTGATAGAAAGTCTGCTTCACCTCTTCAAAACTCCAGAATGAGTGCCTTGGGAGAGAGTGAAACTAGTCGTGGGTGGCGCCTTTGAGACTGGATGGAAACATGCGACTCAAGAGGAGGTCATCATGAGAGTGAACCGCCATCTTATCGTGATACTGCCGGAGGTGCTGGATGAGATCGGTTGTCCCAGACTAGCACTCAAAGCTTGACATTTATGAACTTTTTGAGGAAGCGCTGAGAGATGATTTCCTTCGAGATTAGTGAGTCAGAGGTTCTCAAGCTGTAAGGCTCCACACTTTCCAGAGTTGTCGACTTGCATCCTCAATCTGCTTCTGAACAATCTCCTCAATGTCTTTAATGTGAGGGACCTTCAAAACTGTGTGGGGGACAAAACCCTCATAGTGCTCATCATCACTCGAGAAGTCAAATCTGGCGTGCCTCTAATTGCTCTCGGTGTGGGGTGGTTCCTGTGGTAAGAAGTGGTGACGGGGAAGCCCGAGACCCCTCTTACCCCTGATTCCCTGTGGACTACGACTTTCGAAAGATCACTATCTGAGTGATGACTTGATTCTGGAAGCAGGTCATCGCATCTTTCTTTATAGAAGCTTCTCGCGTTCACGCATCGCCTTTGCCCATTGCTCATCCAATTGCCTTTAGAGCTGGCGAGCATTTGGAGAAGCTGACCTTCAGCGAGGAGCCGAGTATCGTGTCCGTTGGTCCCTGCCTCTGGTGCAGTAGCTGGGAAAGAGTACTATTCTCCGACGTCTTTGAAGTGAATATTGAGATGAGGCAGATGAGCGTCGATAGGCTCCACGCTCCCAGCAGACATCGACTTGCCTTCTAAGTGGCAGCGACAGAGGCTTGGGATGCACTCTTCCTTGGTGGGGCCATTTTCATTTGGCGAGACTTTTTGAGAAAGGGTTTGGGAAAGGGAGGAGATCTTGAGTGTGAACTCAAGAAATCTAAATGAAAGCACCAAAATGTGGAGGAAAATTCTTGGAAAATTTTTCCACATCATGAATTGTAAATGAATAGATAGGTTAAAGCAATCGCAAATGACAAGCACTTTACGTGAAAAACCCGAAAGAGAAAACTAGAGGGGAGAAAGAGAGAATTCACTATAATGTCATGGGATTTAATGAATTCTGCAGAGTGATCTTGCGGTTACAATCTTTAGATTACAATGAATTCTGCAAAGTGATCTTGCGATTACAATCTTTAGGGTTTGATGGAGGAGGAAATGTATTTATACCCGTCTAAGCTATCATTATGGGTGTGGATATTTTCGATCTAATTAACTGCATGATTTGCATATTATGATTTCCTTGTAACCGCCAAGACTGCGGCGCTTGATTATTAGGATCACCATGCAGAGATTTTTGCCACTATCCATAATAGCCTGCATTGATATAGGGCCATTGTAACGTTTAGAATGTGGGGATGTTCTGGCGGTATACGTGGATCCGTGAATCGAGGGGATCGCGCTCTCCAACTGTAAGCAGCGCAGGAGTAGCAGGCTTCAGAGAGTCTTCATATCGGAGTTTTGGGTAGCTCCGTAAAGGATCTTTGTACCGATTATTGGCGTCCCAGAGAGTTGCACAGCTATAGTGAATCCAGGTGAGTGATGGCTGATTAGATGTAGGCTCAGGGTGAAACCCGAGACTTTCTTCTTGGGCCATATGCCCGAGGCCTTCATCCTGGGCCCATGTTAGGCTTGTATGAGTTGGGCCTACTAGCAGAGAACCGATGTTCCAGGAGGTAGGACACGTGTCACGATCTTGATGAGGGTCAAAATTCGGTCACTATAGTGGAGTTCAATGAGTAATTTTAAATCTAATTGATGATAAAATAGAAAAAGATATTTTGAAAAGTTTTAGGAGTGTATAGAGAAAATTATGATAACTTGAAATTGATAAATGAGTGAAAAGAGAAGAGTGCAGTAAAAAGGCAGTGTGAGTAGAATTTCCCTAGTGGATAAGGGTCTTGAGAAGGGTGCTAATTAATTTAAGTTAAAACTTTTAATATTTATAGAACAAGTTCTATATTTTAAAAAACTTTGAATTTTTAATAAGGATGGGGATAAATGGGAGGCCATCTTGGGCTTTCTCAAGCACAATCCACAAACTTCCAATTTTAGGAGTTAAATGCAATGATTGATGACATAGTGTGATCTACGAGTGGCTAATATTTTTTTTTATTATAATTATTTACAATAAGAGTTTACACATGTTAAAATACAAAGTCAATCCGTCATATTCACGATTCAAACAGTTACAGTTGATTGTAATCCGTGTGTCTAAAAATTTCATGTACATTAAAATCTGTGTGGAAAGAAATTCTTATCTCAAAAATCAAGCACATAATATTATTAAAAAGATCAGGAATCTTTATGAAAATGTTCGTGCTCGAAATCATGAAATATTTCATCAAGAAATTTATATATGGATGAACTAGACATCTTCAAGGTTAAAAAGTTTCATTCCTCTTAAATCTCGAGAGAGTTTAGTGTAAGCTTTCCTATAAAGAAAGAAGTCCATCATTCCAAAATGCTTCACATTCAGTAAATCAGCGACATTAAACTCATGCAACTGGATTCTAGATGACAGGCCAAACTTCATGTATCTGATATTTTTATCACATCATATTAGTTTCACAACTGAGACCTAAACAGTTTACTTTGGCCAAAGGACCCAAACTGTGAACTGATGTTCAGGAGAACTGAGGTATTTCTACAGGAACAGGAGCCAGCTCGTTCCTCCAAACCTCTCTTCATCGCAAGAGGAGGCATGGACCACTTTTCTATTGGGCTTGAGTGAGAGAAAATCTCATGGGAAAGCTTGAGTTTTCTCACTAGTGTTCATTTAGCATGCATGTTTAGTCCTATATGAGTTAAGAGATGGGAAGAAGAGTTGTTTATATAACATTTCCCTCTCACCCTACTTGATTTGTATTGTAGATTTTGGGACGGGTTAACCACGTGCGCACGCGAGCCTGAGCCAATTTATTTTGTTTTTTTCACTTTTCGCTTTTATGGTTTGACAAATTCCCACGATCATAAGATCCACGCACAATAACCCGAACGTTCTCGCTTATCTCGCGATTTACTGAAACGGAGGTTATAGCGAGAACATTCGGAAAGGCTATAAATATAGTCTTCTCTATTCAGAAAACACACAGAAACAAGCTCTCTTCTCTTCTCTTCTCTGACACTCACACTGCAAGTGAGAAAATTCTTCTCTCTTTCTTAATTTTTTGTGATTTTATTTTGCTTTCATCGGCAATCGTTCGAGTTTGAGTAGAGACCCAGGCTTACGTTTAAACCTGGATGCTGGTATTTCTGGGGACTTTTACTGCTAGCCGACGGCGACCGATCAATGACCGAGAGATAGGGCAAACTCGGTCTTCTAGGGCAGTGATTTATCATGACTGTTCTCACAAGGCCACCTTTTTCCCCATTTTATTTTATTTGCATTAAAATATTACAGTAGATTTATTTGTCGAATTTATCTTAAAATAACTAAAAATTTTGATTAGAATTTCTCAAGAAATAAAGTAAAACCATAACAACCTAGAAGACTGAGTTTTATACATTTATTATCTATTTCGTGGTATTAAAATTTTCTACAATTAGTTATATACTTGTCCATTTCCTCCAAGTATCCTGTAATTAGTTAATTAATCTTAAATTGTCCATGTTCTACAGTTATGCTGCAATTAGTTAAATAGTCTTAATTTATCTATATCCTGCAATTATCCATTTCCTGCATTAATATTAAATTTAAATTGTCATTCTTACATAATTACTAGAGTCTCAATAGATTAAAATAGTGGAAAATATATATTAGCATATTTTACAAGCATATCTTTTACATAAAATATTGTTGTAAGTTAAGTTATCAATAGGCAATCTTCCTTGAAAAGTGTATCACGCATATAAGGACAAAATTGAACCAATATTTGTTAAATCTTGGTTCTTTAAATTAGTTGCCACAAATAATTCAATTGAAAATTATTCTTGTCTTAATTAAAATTTTGGATCCATATTGCAAATTAAATTCTAGCTTATTATTTTAGTAAATTCTACCTTGCTAGAATTTTATTGTCGCTATAATTTACATTGATATTTTCATAATTTTTAATTATGTAAGATCTCTGTACTTTATTTTGCATACCTTAATCTAAAAACTGGCCAATTTATAAATGTTTTCTGAAACTATATATTTTGACAAATTATTGAGTACAGAACGTAGAATTTAAATTCAGAACCTTTCTCTTGAGGACATTATGGCTAACCTAAATCACTTTAAAAGTATCAAACCAGACAAATTCACTAGTGTTGTATGCTATAAGTAATGGGCAAACCAAATGAAATATTGATTGACAACCTTAGGACTGATCTTTGCAATTAATGGCATTATTCCGTCTTTAAATCTTTGCATGTGACATCTTCATCAGCCCCTATCAAAACTCCTGCTAGGGCCCCCTCTCCAACTCCTTCCACTCACACCTCCATGAAACAAGAGGAGATAAACTATCACTGCTATCATAGGATCCTTAGTGCGCTCGTGGACAACCTGTGCAATATATATTATGAGTGCTAAGGAACTATGAGAGGCACTCGAGGAAGAATATAACCTCGATGATGTTGGAATCGAATGATTCACCTCATCTTTCTTCAAAAAGTTCATGATGGTTGATAGCAAGTCCATCAATGAACAGATCCATAAATTTCAAAATTACATTTGTCATCTTCAATCAAAATGGAACCAATTCTCTAATGATTACTGTAACGCCCCGATCCGGAGGGTACGGAGACGTTACTGCGACGTATATACGAAGGTCGGAAATACCCTAACATATATACGCTAAGCATCAATACAGGCAGGGGTCAGAGTACGGAAGCACAGTGGTAATATACAATCCAGCAATAATAACACCAGTACACAGCTATCACAAGGCATGATATAATATCTGAAGAATATAAGACACTAAGAAGCATAAAAGCAAGATGCACAATATGAAATACTGGAAAGTACTCACGGGTGGCAAGATGAAAATCTCGCGAGCCAATCAAGAAGAGGCGGGAAAGAAGAGGATCTAAATAGGCAACTGCTAGCCACGCTCCCGCTGCGCTACTCTGATCAAGTACAGCAAGGCTAAGGTCCAGACTCCAAGATCTGGACATGAGAATCCAGGGTTGTTAGCAACCCCAGCGAGTACAAAGAATAAAGCCAGATGGCGTGCATAACAGGCACGCGTGTACATGATCAAGTGATGTGGTTCAGGCATACAGGTACAGGAAATGACAAGTAATATAAAGAAAATGACAGTAAATCCGAGATCAAGTAAATGCATGTATATCAATAAGTCTGTATCGGGAAACATGCATGGAAAACGGTATAGAGAGTATATGTACACATAATCATGCGACAAGATGTGGCAACATGTGATAAATACACTAAATACGCGATAAATAAGTATGGACAGTTTTAGTTGTATAAGCTCAGATTATGGATTCATGGGGTGATACGTCAAGGGGATAATCCAAACAAGGAACCCTTATCTATATACCACATATCCGATGTCACCATCATCTGAATTCATAAAACTTGAGTTGCCCTCAGGATAACAGAACTAAAGTGTGTCTGGGGTAACCATGGTGTCACAGAGGTCATGTGTCATAAAATAGGTGTCAACTCAAAGCATAAAACTGTAACTGGAGAATATACAGGTGTTGCATTTTAATTGATCCAATAATAATAATCAGTACCGTTTGATATTTTAATCGCCTCCCTACCAGCGCCTCACATCACCGATAGTCCATACTAGAGTTCGCACTCTGTAGAACTTACCCGGGTCTGATATGTGAGTACCAGGACCCGAACAAAGGAGAGACCAAATATCGCACGTTCCTAATATTATTACTGTTTCTTATGTTTTTATGTTATTCTTGTCCCTTTCCCACCGGCGTCCCACAACACCGACAGTTCACGCTGGAGCCCGCACTTCCAGTAGAACTCATCCGAACTCCGATACGCGGGTACCATTATTCGAATAGGGGGGAAACCAAATAACACATGGTCCAGGAGTTATCATTGTACATGTATGTGTGTGTTAATGGCACTGAGGATGCTTATCACACTAACACCAGGCGGTACAGGCAGGAGGGAGAAAGTAGCCCTTCAGATTCAAGAGGTGGCCCCCACAGATTCAAGAGGTGGCCCCCCACGTGTGTGGTGTGGCACTTTGCTCCATGTGGCACTTTGCTCTGAGGGTTGATACAGGAGGTAGCCCCACAGATTCAAGAGGTGGCCCCCACGGATTCAAGAGGTGGCCCCCACCATGTGTGTGGTGTGGCACTTTGCTCTGTGTGGCACTTTGCTCTGTGTGGGGAATGGATTCTAGAGGTGGCCCCCACGGATTCAAGAGGTGGCCCCCACCATGTGTATGGTGTGGCACTTTGCTCCGTGTGGCACTTAGTTCCATTCAGGAACCGCCGGACGCTAGCACGATTGTGGGATACATCCTCGTCATCCCGACACCAGGCATGTTCTGCCGGACGCCGGTATGACTGTGCTATTAACCTGGGTATGAGTACAGGAGATACATGAGTACAGGAGTACAGGAATACAAGAGTACATGAGATACATGAGTCAGGAGTTACAGGAATACCAGATGTCTGGTAATAATAATCATGCATATGCCAGGTAATACAGGAGTCAGGTGCCAAGTATCAGGTATTATATATCAAGTGGCAAATATAGCATGTCAAATACCGGTGTCATATATCAAGTATCAAATATAGCATGGCAAGTACCGATATCCGGTGTCATGTGTCAAATATAGCATGGCAAGTACTGGTCTCAAGTATCATATGTCAAATATAGCATGGCAAGTACCGGTGTCATATATCAGTGTTAAATATAGCATGACAAATAGGTATCTGATATCAAGTAATAAGTATAGCATGGTAAGTATCGGTGTCAGATATCATGGGTCAAATATAGCATGGAAAGTACCGATGTCCGGTATCATGGGTCAAATATAGCATGGCAAATACTGGTGTCAAGTATCAGGGTCAGGTATAGCATGGCAAGTATCGGGGTCAGATACCAAGTGTCAAGCATAGCATGGCAAGGATTGGTCTCCAGTATCATATGTCAAATATAGCATGGCAAGTACCGGTGTCAGATATGGCATGGCAAATATCGGTGTCAAATATAGCAGGGCAAATATCGGTGTCAAATATAGCAGGGCAAATATCGGTGTCAAATATCAGTGTCGGTGTTATACATATCAACTCCCATATCTGTATAAAAGCAGGATAACAATTGTTATACATGGAACATGGAATATCAAAAGGACTGTACTTGCATAATGATAAAATAGATGCATGCTAAAAATAAATGTACTCGCCTCAATACCGGAAAAACCGTGAGAAATCCCGAAACACCAGAAATCCGTGTACAAGACCAATCCACATATTAAAATATATAATTATAAATATTTATATGGATATTAGAGAGGGAATGAGAGAGGAGAGAGAGAGAGGAGAGAGAAAGTTGTAGGAAGGAGAGAGAGAGAAAGAGAAAGAGAGAAAATATGGTGTATTTTGAAATTAATTTGGAATTAAAAGGAGGAGGGTGTTGATGTAAATAGAGGGAAGTAGTTTGAGGAAAGAGGTGGGGGTATTTTAGGAAAGAGATAAAGTTTGTTTTTATTTAGGGAAATGAAGAGAAAGAGATTAAAGAAAGAAAAAGAAAAAAAAGAAAGAAAGAAAGGAAAAGAAAGGAGAGAGGAGGGAAGTGGGTGGCCGGCCGTCGGCGGTGGCCGGCCGGCCTGGCGGCCGCGGCCGCGGCGGCGCCGGGGAGGCCGCGCGCGCGCTGGTGGGGAGAGGGAGGGAGGTGGGTTTGTTGTTGTTGTTGTTGTTGTTGTTGTTTTGATGGAGGTGATGGTGGTGGTGGTGGTGGTTGTGGTGGTGGTGGTGGTGTTTGGTGGTGTTGGGGAGAAAGAGGAGGTGGAGGAGGTGGTGATGGGTTAGTTGGAGGGGAGAATTTGGTGGTGGAGAGGAGGAATTTTGGAGAAGATGAAGGTGGGTGGTGATGGGTTTTGGGTGAAATTGAAGGTGGTGGTGGTGATTTGGGGGTGTTGGGAAGTTGGAGAAGTGTTGTGGGGTGATGGGGTGCGGTGGCGGCGGCTTGGGCGGCGCCGGAGGTGGCAGTGGTGATGGTGGAGGTGGCGGTGGTGTGGATGCGTGAGTGGTGTTGGTGGGTTGAAGATGAAGTGGGTTTGTTTATTTGGATTTTTGTTTGAAAATGAAGGTTTGAATGGGTATTGATTTAATAGAGAAGGAGATGGTGAAATAATGGTGGTGGTTGCTCACAGTGCTCAGCCATGCCCTGCTTTCCCTTGCCCTGCTGCGTTGAAGAGATGGGAGTGGGTGAAGGAGAAAGAAAAAAAAGAAGAAGAAAAGGACGAAAGTCAAAATAGAAAAAAAAGAATTAATAAAATAAATAAAATAAAATAAAATAAAATAGTTTAAAAATTTTTCATTATTAAGTAATTTATGTATTATAATTTCTGAAAGTATAAGTAGTGGGGTAGGGAAGGAAAAAGCACGGAAAGTTAAGACCGGTAATAATATTATTATTTTAATAAGTCAAAAATTTGACTGTTTCAGAATCCTTCCGAAAAATTCTCAAAATAGAAAATAATATTTTAAGATGCTCGGTGAAATCGGATTCGAGAAATTCAATGTAGATTTCAAATCAAAAATCCTGGAATCTTCCGGCGGTACCGGTCGACATCAAAACCAGTGGATTTTCGATAAATTCTAAAAAATCTCGAAAAATGAATTTAGATAGAAAATGATATTCTAAGATGTAAAGTGAAAGACGTTTTTGAAAATTCAATCCCATTTGAAAACTAAAAATACGGGAATCAGTCAGTGATACCGACCGACACCAGTTTCGGAGATTTTGCAAATAATTCTGAAAAATTCCAGAAAATCATGAAAAATCTAAAATATTGGAAAACGATGTTTAAAACTGAAATCGATCAAATCGGATTAGTAGAAAGGCCAAATCGAGCGAAGCACTAGGTTCGGGCCCCCGGTTCAAACTAGGGCTGACTCCGAGTCCACGAATCCAAATCCAATACAAAATAATCACACCAATAATCATAAAATAAAAATAAATACAAGATAAATCAAAGAAATGTGTTAGAAAAATCGGAATACGTATCTACATACGTATTCCAGGAACGGGGTGTTACATTCCATCCACCTTACAAAAATTTCGTCCTCGAAATTTCGATAAGGGGAGGATGAACACAGAAGGAATAGGAATGAGGATTTATACCAATCAAGACATGAGTAACTGAGGATAATTCCCACAATTTGGCTGAATGATAAACCCAAGACTTAGACATCTCTGCACTACTGCCATATATATATATATATATATATATATATATATATATATATATATATATATATATATATATATTATATATATATATATATATATATATATATATATATATCCTCTGACGGTGACATAATAATACTGACCTGACGTCTGCTCTTTCGGACTGCGGAGCAAAGCTGATAAACCCATAAAAATCCATAGTGCTGAAATCCATAATATAGAATCTCTGGAAATCCATAGAAATCCGTAATATAATATAAAGTCCCGCATGACATGAAGCTGTCCTTGACAAAGAATCAATAGTAGAATTACCGATACTGCATACACACTATTTCTCCAGAATACCGAAGATAAAGAAAACCCTGATAATACTGAGCATGAATCAAGAAAACCAATAATTAAGAATTCCTGAATACTGGGATTGCAATCTCTGAAAGGCCTAACTGAGAATATAGAATAGCCATAAAGAATTTTGAATACTGACTTCTGAATGACAACCCGACTGCACATGAAATATTAAAGAATACTCAATCTCTGCAAGGTTGGCCGAATGGATCATTCATACGGATCATGACAATAGCTCAGATACAGCGAGAAAATCATGTACATTGGATCCATGAAAACATACAAGGCAGAAGAAGTCCGAGGAACGGCTAGAGTGCTAAGCACTGAGGGGACTAGCCACGAACGGAACCAAGCCTAGGTAAGGCCATCGCGTAACACATCTCAGGCGTTAAGCATTAGGGTGCAGCGGAGCTAATGCTCTGCGAGGCTCACACATGGCGGAGCTCACGCAGCGAAGCCAGCGCGTAACACAACGCTAAATGCTAAGCACCAGGGTGCAGCGAAGCCAACGCCTGGTTAGGTCCACGGGTGACTAGAACACAACCCTCGCTTGGCGAGGCTAGCGGGGTCCGTAGTCCATCAAATCAATAAAAACTGTCAGAAGTTGGTGGCTCTGAGAACACGATCAAGAATCACAATAACCGAAACGAGTCCCGAAGTCTGTCACCATAGTTCTGACTGGCAGAAGTCCTGAATCTGTAATACTGTTCCATACCGATACTCCTCAGGTAATGATACGGTCTGTCTGATTTTATAAGTGATGACTATCCCACTTGCTGTGCTGATTTCCCCGTGATGTATCCACAAACACTAGAATAGGATGCGAGGCCGAAGAACCATCCAATATAAGACCAGTGATGCACCAGAGTTAAGAATACCAGAACATAATGGTAGCGAACTACATCTGTCTTGCTGCTACCCTACCAGTTTATCCATATCTTGAGTTGGTATAAGGATGAGAGGAATTGGAAATGGAAAAGGATGGAAGAAATTTCAAGAATCAAGGAAAGGACGATCAAGAGGGAATGGATAACTTTGTACTTGCAGTTGGATTGTATAACCACGACTCATGCATTCCAGTTGCAAATTTCTTTTACAATTAATTTGCCGACTGTTTGTACCGAGGATGTGAGAGCCTAGGCTCTGATACCACCCTGTAACGTCTCCGTACCCTCCGGATCGGGGCGTTACAATTACAAAATCTCATGTCTCATTAATAAACTTCCCTCCATCCTAGACAAATTTTACTGGAGACGTTCGTCACAAGTAAGGGACCTAACTCTGATCCAAGCCCTTAAGGCGATCCGTATTGAAGACCAACATAGGCTCAACTTCCAAATCAAGTCTGAAATGAAAGCCAAAGTGAACTTAGTAGATGTAGGGGAGGAAGTCGTCGAGGAAGTCGACGAAGAGAAGAAGGAAATTCAGAACTCAGCAGCAGCAGAAAATAGCAGAACAGGGTAACGGTCGACCGGCCCGGTCGACCGTCGGCAGAAGCAGTGGCTCGGTCGACCGGTCCGGTCGACCGATGTGTACGCTGACATGCACAACGTAGCGGTCGACCGGTCTGGTCGACCGCAGGATGAGATCGGTCGACCGGCGGTCGACCGACTGAAGTGACCCAACTCTCGGTTGGGAACGGTCGACCGGCCGGTCGACCGATAGTCGGGTCTGCCTGTTTCGGAAAGGGTTATTTTTTGAACCCTATTTAAGGGCTGTGTTGAATTTCTAGGGTTGGAATCCTTTTGAGAGGTCTTGTAGTAGGGTTTGTGAGAGCATTATGGAGGAGAGTAAGCAGAGGCAGAACTTTCCCGATTCCCATTGCTGTAAGTATTGATTTGTTGAAAACAATAACAACCCTCCCCCTTTCTTGCCCCGAGGACGTAGGCGACAAGGCCGAACCTCGTTAAATCTGTGTGTTGTGCTCTTTCTCTGGATTGTTTTGTTTGTGCTGGTTGTGGTACTGTTCTTCTGTGCTTTGGAGATCTAGGGTTCCTCTGTGGGGTTGTTGTCGGAGCACAACATGTGGTATCAGAGCTTCCCAGGTTGCGCTTGAGATTTTTTCTGGCGATTCGGAGGACATCAGGAGCTGATTCGGTGGAGATCGTGTGTCGATCTCAGATCAACGGTATTCTTGTTCGTGGGATCCTGTGTCGATCTCAGAACAACGCAAGGAGTGCTCAGGGAATCATTGGTGGAGTAGATCCGGACAGAAACTCAATCTAGGGTTTCGGGAAGAAGGTAAAAATCTAATTTTTTATCGAAGTTGTGATCTATTTCCAGTTGGTTTTTCGCATACATAGAGGTTTCAGTTAGATAAATGGTAGAAGAAAGTACATCGGTTAAGACCATGAATCCTCATCCGAGGATAGACGTGGTGAAGTTTAACGGCACAAATAATTTTGGGATGTGGAGGTGTGAGGTTATGGATACCCTGAATGCATCGAACCTCGAGGACACTCTACTTCTGGAGAAGAGGCGAGGAAAAATCACTGAAGAAGAGTGGGAGAAGATGAACAAGTCTGCATGTGGCTTGATTAGGTCGTGTCTAACACAAGACATCAAATATCTTGTGTTACACGAGACATCTGCTAGGCAGTTGTGGGAGACCCTTGAGAAGAAATATCTGACCAAGAGTGTGGAATCGCGATTACAGCTGAAGAGCAAGCTGTATGGGTTTCAGATGAAGAAGGGGTGCTCCGTGAATGAGCATATCAACCGCTACACGAAGCTTCTTACAGATTTGGT
This sequence comes from Agave tequilana, assembly GCA_038442645.1. Taxonomy (NCBI): domain Eukaryota; kingdom Viridiplantae; phylum Streptophyta; class Magnoliopsida; order Asparagales; family Asparagaceae; genus Agave; species Agave tequilana. The sequence goes on from JAVJIF010016070.1 coordinate 68,238, forward strand.
GAACGTGGATGTCAAGGTAGATGAGGAAGACAAGGCTGTAATCCTCCTAACTCACTCCCAGTGGAGGAGTATGAGACATTCACATTAACCTTATAAATGGTAGACAGACTTTGAACTATCATGAGATGTCATCTGCATTGGCAAACTATGAGACAAGAAGAAAGGAGAGATAGCCTTCTCAGTCAAGCTCGTCGGTAGAGGCGCTAGCGGTAAGAAGCAGGGTTCATCTAGGAAGGGCAGTGAAGAAAGAGGAAGATCAAAGTCCAGGTCGGGCTATAGGGATCTGAGGAAGAACCAGTGTGCCTTCTGCAGAGAAATAAGACACTGGAAAGTGGACTGTCCGAAGTTCAAAGGGAAGAAGAAGGAGTCGAAGGCTGAAGCAAATCTTACAAAGGTGACGAATACTCAGAGGAGTAGTTCACAGGCAGATGGATCAGATTCGGACTCGTCAGGTTTCTCATTTTCAGTCATTACTTCCATCGTTGGTCACTCATGGGAAGATGAGTGGATTTTGGATACAGGTACAACATGCCATGTGTGCCCTAATCGGGGTTAGTTTTCTAGCTTTGAGAAGCTGGAGGGGTGTTCGGTCGTTATGGGCGATGATCACCCATGTAGCATGGAGGGTGTAGGTACAATCTGAATCAGAATGTTTGATGGAATGGTAAGGGAGCTGAAGGGAGTGAGGTATGTACCTCAGTTGAAGAGAAATCTAATCTCCATTGGAGCTTTGGAAGCATCGGGCATGGTGATATCTGTTCGAGATGGCAATCTCAGGATGATCAAGGGCTCGATGGTGGTGATGAAGGGCGTCCGCCGAGACAATTTCTACTACTTGAAGGGTAGTACGATTACAAATCAGGTGGAGACTTCCAGTTCCTCAGATGATGGTGGCCCGGAGGTCTTGCAGGGAAAGGTCGGACATGAAGAAGAAAAGTCTTTGCAAGCTCCTACAAAGATGGAATCATTGGAAGGTGCTGCTACCTACAAGTTGGAAGGTGAACACAGCGTTCTGGACAAGAAGAAGGTGAAATTCAGCACCAGTACTCACCGCAATGAAGGTTTTCTTGATTATGTTCACGTGTGCATTTGGGGACCTGCTAAGACGGCATCGCTTGGAGGTCACATGTACTTTGTCTTTTTCGTTGATAGTGTATCTAGGCATTGTTGGATATATCCAATGAGACAAAGTAGTGAAGCCCTAGATATATTGGTGAAGTGGAAAGGAAGAATGGAGAGGCAGATGGTAGAAAGATTAAGAAGCTGAAGATTGGTAATGTTGGAAAGGACATAAACCAATTCCTACGATTTGGCCAGAACACCGGAATTGTTACTCACTTCACGACAAGTACAGATGGTTTGGCTAAGGAAGTAATCCGTTCCTTACTGGAGGAGGTTCGGCGGTTGTTGTCTAATGTAGGATTGGACAAGTCGTTTTGGGCTGAGGCGACTGAGTATGCTAGCCATCTCATGAATAGATCGACTGCGATAGGAGGTAAAGCTCCATTGAAAATTTGGTCTGGGAAAGCTGCTCAAGATCATGATGTGCTGCGGGAGTTTGGAAGTCCGACCTACTTCAGTGCCAAGAATGGCAAGGTGAATCCGCGAGCAAAGAGGTTTTGCCTATTTGGGTGTCAAGAGGAACAGGTATAGGTTGTGGGACCCCGAAGACAAGAAGATCATGATGAGCAGGCATGTCACATTTGGAGAGACTTTAGTGTTGAAGTCCACCGTCTCTCAGCAGGTGGAAAGGACGGAGACCAAGGAAGTATCGCAGCGGGTGGAGGTTGATGCTACTCCACCATCTCCAGTTGGTTCGGCATTAGAGAAGACTTCATCGGATGTGACACCGGGTGAAGATCGTGTAACCAAGGGTGATACTGAATAGGTTGAAGACATTGCTAAGGATGTCGAGTTGTTTGCAGCTATTGGAACCAAGGTGAAACCACGCTCGTGGTTAAAGAAGCATGAATCTCAAGCTTGTGATCGCGACAAGCTCAAGTTGAAGGCCGTTGTTCTCCATGATGGTCGGGAAGAGGTTCATATGACTCAGTCTGATAGGTTCGCTGCTGCAAGTACAGGTACCAGTGTTCGAGCTTGATGGAGCTCATTTTATTGAACTACGGTTGGCTTGATCCTTTGGGCAAGGTACGTAGGCAGCCGTAAAGGCGCAGCCATTTGGTGATGCAACCCGTATGAAGTTGTTTGGGTTCTCGAGAAGCTGTTTGGATCTTCACGTAGAGGTGAAGAGTTGTGGCCGATGGAACTTCACGTAGAGGTGGAGAGGCTTCACGTAGAGGTGTAGTGTTGTGGCTAGTTGGACTTCACGTAGAGGTGAGGTGTTGTGATCTCGATGAACAGGTGATCTTCCGGTGAGAAGATGTTGAGCTTACATAAGGAGTGGTGTGCATCCAGTTGAAGCCGATGGTGTTTGGTGTGCTCTACGCAGACTTGGTTGGACCGTCAGTGGAAGACAGGTAGATTAGATAGAGCTAGTCAGTTGGAGAGTCAGTGTTGGCTCATGAGGAGTCTTCGTGAGGTCGTGAAGTTGCGGAGTAGGAGCCACGGTATGGTGATCGGCACGTATGAAAGTTCTCCTAAGGTGAAGTGGAGGGAAGGCATGGGCGATGTTTTCCAGGGATAGCTGAGCTAAAGATTTCAAGCCGAGATCGTGTGTCGATTTCGCCGAGATCGTGTGTCGATTTCGTCCGTGCGCGCAAGCCGAGATCATGTGTCGATTTCGCCGAGATCGTGTGTCGATTTCGCTAGGTGAAAGACTGGGATACGTTGGAGATTGGCTCAGATTTGAAAAATCTTCACCGAGGTGGAGAATTGTAGGGGAGGAAGTCGTCGAGGAAGTCGACGAAGAGAAGAAGGAAATCCAGAATTCAGCAACATCAGAACAGGGTAACGGTCGACCGGCCCGGTCGACCGTCGGCAGAAGCAGTGGATCGGTCGACCGGTCCGGTCGACCGATGTGCACACTAACATGCACAGCGTAGCGGTCGACCGGTCCGGTCGACCGCAGGATGAGATCGGTCGACTGGGAGGTCGACCGACTGAAGTGACCCAACTCTCGGTTGGGAACGGTCGACCGGCCCGGTCGACCGGTGCATAGGGTCGGTCGACCGGCTGGTCGACCGACAGTCGGGTCTGCCTGTTTCGGAAAAGGTTATTTTTTGAACCCTATTTAAGGGCTGTGTTGAATTTCTAGGGTTGGAATCCTTTTGAGAGATCTTGTAGTAGGGTTTGTGAGAGCAATTTTGGAGGAGAGTAGAGCAGAGGCAGAACTTTTCCGATCCCCATTGCTGTAAGTATTGATTTGTTGAAATCAATAAAACCCTCTCCCTTTCTTGCCCCGAGGACGTAGGCGACAAGGCCGAACCTCGTTAAATCTGTGTTTTGTGCTCTTTCTCTGGATTGTTTTGTTTGTGCTGGTTGTGGTACTATTCTTCTGTGCTTTGGAGATCTAGCGTTCCTCTGTGGGGTTGTTGTCGGAGCACAATAGTAGAGAACAAGTCTAAGCGCAAAAACATGAATTCCAAGGGTTCAAGAAAACACATCACTCCCATTCTCTCTCCTTTAAACCTAAACCTCTAGCCATAAGTCTGATGGAAAGCTCTGCTATATTGGCGGAAAATCCAACCACCTGACTCCTCAGTGCTTCCATCAGAAGAAGAAATTGTTCAGACCTGCTGCAAATAGAAATGGAGGTACCTTCAAGCACAAGGTCAACATGGTGGAACAAAATCCTAACATCTTTAGGTTAGAAACTTTTATACCCTTTGTCAATTCTATCACTTTCTCCTCAGATTGGTAGTTAGACTCAGGAGCAAACATTCATGTATGCACTAATTGCATCTGGTATAAATCCTATTACGAACAATGTGGAGGAAACATGACTCTGACAAATAACTCTACCAGCGAAGTGATGAAAAGTGAACGCAAAGGAGTAAAGATGACTTCTGAAAAGTTTTAACTCTTCAAGACGTTTTGCAGATACCTACTCTCCAAAGGAATCAGATTAGCTAATCCAATCTTTTTAGAACTGGATACAAGATTGTTAGGAATCTAAAGTTTGTAATATCTAAAAAAAATATACTCATTGGAAAAGGCTTTGTCAGTGATGATTTTTCAGATTAAATGTAATAAATCTTTTCTGATAATAAAATTCATGTTCTAGTTGCTTCAATATTGAGTCTTGTAATGTTTGGCATAGAAGATTATGACACAAACTTAAGCCAACCAAGAAATGATCAATCTAAATCTTATTCCCAGGACTTCTTTTGACTCCACTTCTAATTGTGAAATATGTGTTTAAGAAAACATGTTCGAAAACTTTTTTCGTCTATCACAAGAAAATCTGAACCCCTCAAACTCATTTATAGTGATGTGTATGGCTCAAATATAGTTTTCACCCGGGCGATAGAAGATACCTTGTGACCTTCATAGATGATCATTCAAGATATTGTTATACATATCTTCTAAAATTCAAAGATGAAGTCTCAATTGGTTCAAGGTGTATAAAGTCGTAACTGAAAACTAACTTAAAAGAAAATCAAGATCCTAAGATCCGATCCTGGGAAATATACCTCAAATGAAATGACTGAATACTGTCAAGAATACAACATTATTCATGAGATAACTGCTCCCTACACTAAAGTCCAATGGTATTGCTAAAAAAACAGAACACTCATGACATGGTGAACTGTATATTACTCAACTACACCCCAAAACCTTTGGGATGAAGCTCTCCTATTTACTTGTTTTATCCTAAATAGGGTTTCTCACAAAGACTCTGACATTACTCCCTATAAATATTAGAAGGAAAAAACTCCTTAACATCTAGTTCTTCAAAGTATGGGGATGTTTGGCTAAGGTTTCAATATCTGAACTTAAGAAAAGAAAATTTGGCTTCAAAACTATTGATGTTGTATTCACTGAATATGCATTAGATAACAATGTTAACTATTTCTTAGCGGTTAACTCTGAAATCAGTGAAATATCCAACAACACAATCATCTAATCTAGATATGTTGTATGCTTTGAAAATTTTTCTTCTCAAATCTAGAGTCCCTAATGATCCTTCTTGCAATCTTTCTACCTCTGATATTTCTTCATCTAGTTCTGCTCCACCACTAACATAAAACCAGAAGGAGAAAAAGAACTAAGACTCTCAAAAACTTCGAAGAAAATTTCTTTACCTATCTTATTGAAGGTGACATTGCTTCCTTTAAAAAAGTAATGGACTCCTCTGAATCTCCTTTCTGGAAAGAAGTCTTTGACAGTGAGATCAAATTTATAATATCGAACAATACATGAATTCTCACTGATCTACCTCCAGGATGTAAACATATGGGATGCAAATAGATCTTCAAGAAGAAACTCAGACCTTATGGCACCGTTGATAAGTACAAAGCTAGATTAGTTTCTAAGAATTTTCTTAATGCTGTTGAAGAACTCTAATATTGACTTCGTCTACACCTACTCTCATGTCTCCAAAATCTTTACTACTAAAGTTCTTTGGCATTAACTTCTATCCATAAAATGATAGTACATCAAATAGATATCAAGACAACTTTCCTGAATGGCGACCTCGAGGAAGAGATTTACGTGAACAAACAAGAAGAGTTCATAGCCAAAGGATATGGAAAAAGTCTACAAATTGGTGAAATCTTTATATGAGCTGAAAAAACATTATAGTAATGGAATTAGAAAATTAACAAAGTCATTGTACATTATAGATTCACTATCAATGAACATGTTAAGTGCATCTATTCGAAAGTAATAGACAATGCCTAAAATCATTCTTTGTCTTTATGTAGATGACATACTTAGCTTTGGAACTCACTTGAGGCGATTCTAAAGGTTAAGGATTATCTGTCCCAAAACATTAACATGAAAATTTTGGGACCTATAGATACGATTTTGGGAATGAAGATATCTTTGGATCCTAAAGAAATTTCCTTAAGTCTATCCCATATAAATTTGAGAAAATGTTATATAAATTTGATTTCTTCAAATGTAAACATGTTTCTATACCCTATGACTCTTCATTTGCATTAAAGGAGAATAAGGGTGAACCAATCTCTCAACTAAAATATTCTCAACTCATAGGCTTACTTTTATATGTGTCAAACAGGACAAGACCTGATATAGCTTATGTCATTAGTAGGCTAAGTAGGTACACTAGTAACCCTAATAGAGAACACTTAACTACTTTAGAGAGAGTATTTAGATATTGAGATGTACTATGATTATTGTTTAACTTACACTCTGGATATTCTGATGCTATAAAAAGATATAGTTACGCCAACTGGGTCACTAATTCTAACAGTGTGAAGTCTACTACAGGATTTGTATTCATGTTTGGTGGCGCAACTGTATCCTGAAAATTCTGCAAGCAAACAGCGATTGCCAAGAGCACCATGGAGGTCAAGCTTATTACTCTAGATACTACTTTCTCAAAAGCTGAATGGTTAAAGGATTTAGTCTCTGAATTTACTATCATGCCTAGACCAATACCTCCTATCTCTATATATACTGATTCTAGATCCATCATTGAGTTATTGAAGAAAGTTAATGTTAATAAAAAAGTAAACAAAAATATTTTGATCAGACTTAATTATGTTTTATGCTTAATGGGAAAAACTGTAATCCTAAACTTTGTAAAGTCAAAAAAGAATATTGTTGACCCACTGACAAAAGGTCTTTCTAGGAGTGTGGCCTTAGATACATCGAGAGAGATGAGATTAAGTCTATAGATGAGATCACTGACAGCAGAAATCCAACCTTCTTGATTGGCGGGCTGCTCCTATGAAAGAGATTCAATATGGTAGAAACAAGCTAGATTAGTGATACTCATGTGGAGCATCAATCTGGATATGTTTATATCCTATTGTGTAGGCAGTAACCCTTCTCTATGATGATGATACTCTTATGATACAGTTGGTGAGGATGAGATAACTCTTAATAAGTCCAACGTATTAATTGTAGAGGGTATAATATCCAGTTGTAGTGCCTTTGGAGAACTTACCTATATGAGAGGAACTGTGACGAATGCGGTTGGGGTGACAGGGCTGACCCCTAGAAACTTTCATGAGTCTGTTATTGTGAGTATGGTTATTAACGCTTAACCTGCTCACTCAATAGATGAGAACTTACTATGTGTGTCTTTTGTTAATATCTGATAAATAGACTTAATTCAAGGCTTAGTCTATTATGTCTCTCATGTTGCGATAAATTCACTAAGGATAGGTTCAAAGCTGCAAGCTACCTATCTCAAATTCACAATATGAGGTTGCCCAACTTTTATTTATGTTTTATGTTTTTATTTATTTTGTCTTTCCAAAAATTCAAGCTTTTGAAGGGATTGTTAAGCTTGAGAACACAACTCCATGGGAAAGATTGATTTTCCTACTATTGTTCATTTAGCTTATTGTTTAGTCCCATATAGGATAGGAGATGGGAAGAAGAATGGTTTTGTATCATTTTTTTCTCACTCTACTTGATTTGTGTATGGGTTTTTTGATGGGTTAACCACACGTGATCGCGCACGAGCCCGAGCCAATTATTTTCCTCTTTTCGCTTTTACATTTTGACTAATTTCATGATCAGGAGATCCACGAGCAATAACCCGTATGTTCGTGTATCTCGCAATGCATTACTACAGAGGTTACAACGAGAACATTCTGAAAGGCAACAAATACAGCCTTCCCCATTAAGAAAACACCCAAGAATTAGATCTCTTCTCTTCTCTTCTTCGTTCTTAATTTCTCTTCTCTGACACTTACAATGCAACTGAGAAACTTCTTCTTTCTTAATTTTCTGTGAAATTTTATTGCTTTCGTGGGCAACAATTATGTGTCTAAGAAGAAACTCAGGCTTATGCTCAAGCCCGAGTGCTGGTGTTTTCTAGAGACTTTTATCGCTAGTCGACGGGGGCCAATCACTGCCCGAGCGATAGGACGAGCCTCAGTCGTCTAGGGCAATGACTTATCTTAACTACTCTCACATGCCAGCTTTTTTACTCTTTTATTTTATTTGCATTATAATATTATAATAATAGATTCATTTGCAGAATTTTGTCTAAAAATAATAATTTTTTTAGATTAGAAATTCTCAGAAAATAGAATAAAAACCATAACATGTTCAACCAGAACCTCCCATCAAGATCAATGAGAGCTTTTGTTGTCCATTCAGATCTCTCAAACTGCACAAAGATCCTGACAGCTTCCTCTGCTGGGAAAGTTGGGTTCCGCGTGTCAAAGCTCAGGACACAGGTGACAATGCCGTACATGGCACACTCTGAGGCAACCTCATCTTCAAGCTCGTAATCCACCTCGCCTGGCCCAACCTACACAAATATAAACAAATTAGTAGGTGAACATTTGCTGAGAAAAATATACTCTCTCATTAATAATTTCATATGTTTTAATATTTCGGCATTAATAATGCATATGAATCTTCCCGACTACCAAACAACATTTTGGGTTTTAGGTTCTACCTCCAGGCATCACGAATCAACACAGAGATGGCAAGTCAGACAGTTTGATAAACTTAGAAAATTAGTTTGCTAACAAGGCAGCTGGTCACTTTCAAGCAGTCCCAATTTATTAATCTATAAAATGCAGCAATTCCTTGTTTGAAGCCTATATGTAGACAAGTGATTGAGTTGGAATCTGCACACAAGATTTTACCTGCACACAAAAATACAGAATTTCATAACTTAAAAATAAAGAGTGTAAGGTGCTCAATACTACCGCGATAGCGCGATAGCAAGTGGCTATGCGGGTCGTGATTCACAAGGAGGGACTAGCGATGAAAGCTTTTTTAGCAAGCTCTCTTTTAGGTTACAAAGAATGGTTAAATATCTTCTTTTAGTTCTTAAAAAGAAAAGGAAAAATAAATTAAAGTTAAGTTAAAAAGAAAGTGGTACATTGAGAAGGTGGAGAAAATAGAAATAGAAATGTATAAAGAAATTGAAAAAGAGTGATAAAAAATTGGCGATCTAAATTAAAGAATTAAAAGAAAGATAACTAAAACCTAAAAAACTTACTTACCTCTTCGGCGCCTGCTTACCTTTGACCCGTATCGACGATGTACCTTTACTTGAAGGCGAGCGAAGTATGACAAATCGGATCTTGGCCATTCCCGTATTACACTATGAATTGAAGGGACAACTTACACTACCATAGAAATTGATATCCATCACCATAAACCATCAACAGCACTTGCAAGGGAAGACAACTTCAAGGCTATCGGTTTAATTTGGATCCACAAACACAAAAGAGGGAAGTAAACGAAAATAAAAGTAAAGAAGAAAAAGAAACTTCAATTCAATTCAAATAACAATGGAAGAAATGATCACTTACACCGGTGTCACCTTCAGTACAAGTTTGCTCTCATTCCTCCATGAAAGTATCCTCTCCTCTCAGTTACATAAAGAAAATAAAAATTACATGAAAGAAAATAAAAAACCTAAGTTACAAACTACAAATTAGCCTAAATTCTACTCTCGGCTTGGTCGTGCCCCTTTGACTTTAAGATTGCAGGTATTTATAGGAGAAATGCAGAGGGTAGAGGAGTATAAAGATAAGGGAAGTTGGCTATTTCTGAATTTGAAAACCTCTTTTTATCTCCAAACTTGATTTGATGTGGATATCAAGTTCTGATCTGCAGCTTATTAGCGTATTGATCGCTAAATATAACTTATCAAATGACAGAATTAGAAATAATGATCAACTTAAGCGTTGTAGCCCCTTAAGTTCTCTTTCTAGATCACCTTGAATCATTAGATTTGAGTCTTGATAGCGAAAGTTATGATTCAAATACTAAAATATATCCAGTCAGAATCTGAATCAAATTGCTTCATCTCATCCGCTGATCTTTTCTCTATCCATTTATCCCTTTGGATTTGGACTCTATATTTGACGTTATCCTCGGTTGATCTTTAGCTTTAACCACTTGATTCACCAAAACTGAATTTAACCAACTGAATTTTGGATCATCCTCTTCTAACCAAATAGGTCTAGTTAAATATGAATTTAACTGATATTTATTTGATTTTATCATCTTTCTCCCCATGATTATCTTCTGCAAAATAGACATTTAAGACAAGGAATTTAGCAGATTTATTACATGATAAATGTGGATATGTAATAAATAATAATATAATAAATGTGTACAATCACACCCCCAACCTATCTTTTGCTCGTCCTCGAGTAAAATAACAAAACTAAATTAAAAATTATTAGACCACTTTTGCAGGTCACGCGATTGTACTGAGCTTGTGCAACAAGCCGTTAAACCTCTAGGTTACCCCTAGAGGACGAGTTTTATCTCGTAAGGGTTTTTAGTAGATTGCACCCACAAAATCCATAAAGAAAGAAAAAAATGTTAATATTTTGAAAACACATTTTAAAAGAAAAATATTTGAAATATTATTGTAAGATTTAAGTAATCTATAAGTTATAGGAAAATCGAATTTTTCATTCCTAAACTTAGTCTCTATTCAAAAATGTGTTATCAATCAAAGTAAGGAGTCAAATTATACTTCTCATCTAGTCTATTACTTTACCCTAACTCATATGCACCTTCGTGACAGTGAAAATTTTGATTAAGGGTTCTTTAACTCTAACTCTTATGCCTTATTTATTTATTTATTTATTATTTTTTGTGGTATTATTCCTTAGTTCTATTAGGCTTTCTAATCTGCCCATGTAATGAGCTTTTAATCGGTGACTCCCAAACCAAACGGTCTTAGGGCATCGGGTGAGAAAACATCCCAAGGACTTAAGGACTCGAGCAAACAATGCCACAAAAGTAAGGATTTTATTATATGTTTTAGGCGTGAATACTTATGCTTTATGAGGCAAAAATACCCAGCTTAATCAGAGGATTTTTATAGATATATATATATATATATATATATTATATATATATATATATATATATATATATATAATATTTCTTTTTTTAAAACTTATCTAATCATTTTTTGCATAAATATCAAGGCTTGCTTAGGCCAAAGCACCTAGCTAATCAATAATTAGATTTGTTTATTTTTCATAGATATATTTATATATATATTAATAAGGCATAAGAATCTTTGTTTTTTTAACCCTAAGTGTGTAAGTGTATAAAGTGCGCATATTTCATCAAGGTAAAGATCTAGACTAAATTACTTTGACAAATTATCTTCCTAACTCTAAAAATCAAACAAATAATCTTATTTTGACCAAGTATAAGAAATCTTAATTATGATTATCCTATTCCTTAAAATTGACCTAATTTCTTACAAAAACATGTCAAAATATTGTTTCTATTTTCAAAAAGTTTTTTTAAAAAGTAAAGAAAATGTTAATAATATTTTTTTTAAAACAAGGAAAACTTAAGTTATGTTAGAACCCTCCCCCACACCTATCTCATGCATTGTCCTCAATGTATGAATTAATGTATAGATGCATGAAAAAGAAGAAAGGGAAGGAAAATATTACCTTAAGGCAGTGGTTCCGGGGTGGTCTGATTGGTCTACGAAATGCGGCCCAATCGAATTTGGAGTTCGGAGGAACCCACCAGAAACCTCTCTAATATAACCCACTAAAATGATGTATATATGAACGGTTTTTATTAAAAAATTTACCCCATCTAATTTCTAAATTTCACAAATAATTTTGGAGTCAATTTTATCAATACTTTTGTTCCAAAATGGAGTGTGAAAAGATAGAAAGATTGACTTGGACTTAGAAAGTACGTGAACTAATACCGACTCAGGAAAGTGACTTAAGTTAAGTAAAAGTTCAGGAGTTGAGATTGGTTCAGGAAGTGGGTCCAAATCAAGAAGTTGAAACTCAAGTCCATATTCATTTTCCCACAATGGAATGTGACTTAACATTGGTGATTCAAGTTCAAGAATGATAGGTGTGGGAATCAAAACTGACTCTAAAATATTATTCAAGTTGGGTAACAAAACAAGAGTCAATATTGATTCAGGAATTTGAACCGGATCACAAATTTGAGAATCTAGGTCACATTTCTCATTGAGTTCAATTTCATAGAAATGAGAACTTACCAATTTGTCAATGGGACTTTCAAAAGTATGAAATTGGTCAAGTTCAATATGATGATCATCAAAGATGGGTGATTCAATTTCATGATGAATTGGCACAGGATCCAATGTTGACTCGGGAAAAAAATTAAAATTAGGTGAAGACACCGGAGTCATTATTGAATCAGGAAGTAGAATTGAATCACCAAGTTGGGGTTCAGGATCATATTCATTCTCAAGTTCAATTTCAGGAAAGGGATAACTTGCCAAACTATCAATGTCATTTTCAAAATTTGGAGTTTGGGCAAGTTCAAATGGTTGTGCTAAAATTGAATCTTGTTTTCCAAAACAATATAATTCTTCAGCTCTAACAGAATAGTTAACGACATCAGAAATGGTCAAACGGTGAGAATGGAGAGTTTGGACCATCATATTTATGTCATGATTACGAGCGATTTGAGCCTGAGTCATGGCTTCAAGCATCTTTTCATAATTGATTGGTTCGTCGTTTTATTGCGATGGGACTTGAAAAGATGAAGTTTTGTTTTGAATTTGTGGTGAAATTTTAAGTCCGTCAGATTTGTGATTGTTGCATGGACTCACGCATACTCATTTCCAAGATTGATGATTTTTTATTTTGAACTGGTGGAACTGAGTATGAATCTTGGAAATATTGTGGACAAGGTGGATAAAGAGGACAAGTTAGTTGAAAATTGGACTCGGGGGAGGTGAATCCCCATTGATTCTGTGAAAAGTTGAAATTATTCTGAAAATTATGGTCATAAGAATGGGGGTATGGGTTATATTGATTTGGATAAGACCAATCCGGCACACTAGGTTGGTTAAAGTTATGATATGTCAGGTTAGTTATATCCAAAAAAGAGGTCGGCGTGTAATATGGATTACCATTAAAATTGAAAAAAATTATTGTTATGAGCCATATCACACAGGAAATGTCAAACACAAAAAAAAAACAAACAAAAAAAACAAACAAATGAAAATAAAAAATTCTAACCTAAGTTAGGGTAAATATTAGACCTAGACAACTCCTTACTGGTTAGACTATCCACGGGGGGGTATATTGTTGAATCTGACCACAAGTTAATCGGTCAGGTAGGGGCAAGATTTGTGGGAGGTATACGCGCAAAAGCGACGGGCCTAATTAAGCTAAACCACCAGCCTTCGGGGTTTCTCCCCTCAATCCCCAACCTTAGTCACCGATTTGACAAGAGTCAGATTCAAATCAACTTTCCCCTTAGGTCAGTCTCCTATTTGAGTCCGAGATGTCCCTAGGGCCAACATCTACACAGTTTTAATTAGGCTTGGGTTAGTCAGTGAGGAGATTGTTTGTGGGCAAAGCGAGGGTAATGACTTCCCCACCTTATCTTGTTTATAGGACAAACCCTTAAATCAATTTAGTGCAGTGTACAAGTATATAGAAAAAAGTAACACTCAAGCAATATTTCATACAAGAATGAACCTTATACTAAATGCTACGCACACATACCTTGGCTCCGGCACACTTCAACAGTAAATAGAAAATATAATGAAATAGACACGTGTCTAAATGTAAAGTCTAAATCATTTTTAGCATTTACAATCAACTTTTTACTGTTGTGTTAGAAATGTATATACAGTGAGTCAAATAAGGAAATAAATGCTACAGAGATTAAACTATGCAATTCAGCCAACCTGCAGAAAATATAGGTTAGTAGTTCACTCAGATTACCACAGGAATTAGCAAATCTGAGGGTTTCTGGGCTCTGCTTTTGAGAGCAGAGTCCAGGGCCACTTATATGTCCACTATAGTAAAAATTCCTTGTTGAACCTGTACACAAAGAACAAAGAAGAAAATTAATCAAAAGTGTAAACTTAAAAAGAGAATAACTTACCGTCCCTCCCTGGCAACGGCGCTAAAATTTGATTGAGTTGGAACCTGCACACAAGATTTTACCTGCACATAAAAATACAAAATTTCAGAACTTAAGAATAAAGGGTGCAAGGTGCTCAATACTACCACGATAGCAAGTGGCTATGCGGGTCGTGATCCACAAGGAGGGACTAGCGATGGAAGCTTTTTAGCAAGCTCTCTTTTAGGTTACAAAGAATGGTTAAAGAGCTTCTTTTAGTTCATAAAAAGAAAAGGAAAAATAAGTTAAAGTTAAGTTAAAAAGAAAGTGGTAGATTGAAGAGATGGAGAAAATAGAAATGGATATGTATAAAGAAATTGAAAAAGAGTGATAAAAAAGTGGTAGATTGTGTTGGTGATCTAAACTAAAGAATTAAAGAAAGAAAACTAAAGCCTAAAAAACTTACTTACCTCTTCGGGCATGCTTACATTTGACCTGTATCGACGATGTACCTTTGCTTGAAGGTGAGCGAAGTATGACAAATCAGATCTTGCCATTCCCGTATTACAGTATGAATTGAAGGGGCAACTTACACTACCATAGAAATGGATATCCATCACCATAAGCCATCAACGGCACTTGCAAGGGCAAGGCAACTTCGAGACTATCGGTTTCATTTGAATCCACAAACACAGAAGAGGGAAGTAAATGAAAACAAGAGTAAAGAAAAAAAGAAACTTCGATTCAATTCAAATAACAATGAAAGAAACGATCACTTACATTGGTGTCACCTTCAGTACAAGCTTGCTCTCATTCCTCCATGAAAGTATCCTCTCCTCTCAGTTACATATAGAAAATAAAAATTACATGAAAGAAAATAAAAAACCTAAGTTACAAACTACAAATTAGCCTAAATTCTATTTCTACTTGGTCGTGCCCCTTTGCCTTTGAGATTGCAAGTATTTATAGGAGAAATGCAGAGGGTAGAGAAGTATGAAGATAAGGGAGCTGGTTATTTCTGAATTTGAAACCTCTCCTTATCTCCAAACTTGATTTGATGTGGATATTCAGTTCTGATCTGCAGCTTATTGGCGTATTGATTGCTAAATATAACTTATCAAATGATAGAATTAGAAATAATGATCAACTTAAGAGTTGTAGCCCTTTAATTTCTCTTTCTGGATCATCTTGAATCATTAGATGTAAGTTCTGGTAGTGAAAGTTATGATTCAAATACTAAAATGTATCCAGTCAGAATCTGAGTCAAAATTGCTTAATCTCATCCGTTGATCTTCTCTCTATCCATTATTCCTTTGGATTTGAACTCTGTATTTGATGTTATCCTCGGTTGATCTTTAGCTTTAACCACTCGATTCACTAAAAACTGAATTTAACCAATTGGATTTGGGATCATCCTCCTCTAACCAAATAGATCTAGTTAAATCTGAATTTAACTGATATTTATTTGATTTTATCCTCTTTCTCCCCATGATTATCTTTTGCAAAATAGACATTTAAGATAAGAAATTTAGCAGATTTATTACATAATAAATGTGGATATGTAATAAAGAATAATTCAATAAATGAGTACAATCAACAAGTGTGTATTTGGTTTGAAGTTAATGAATGTTTTGAAGCAAAGCTTTCTTACATGCACTCGCTTTTCCTGTCTTTCTTTCTCTATTGTTCTCTTTGTTCTTCTCATTATCTCCATTGATTCCTATATTACATCCTCTCTTTTCTTTGTTTCAAGCAATTCTTCACTTGTCAACCTCCTGCCAATAATAACTAAACATTATCATCTCCATTTCCATTACTCAAATCTCATCAAGCCCCATTTTCCCATTCACTGCAACAATTAATCAACAACAACAAATCAGCAATTGACCAGCAACTCATTCCTTCTCCCCATCACAACGCACGAGTTCCACTCATCTCTCCTCATTCATTGTTCCCAAATAAAGATGTCTCATGTCTAATTTTGAGGTAATTTCAATTTCCTTGAAGTACAACAATGAATTCTTTGAGACTGTGTACTCAGACAATCATCCAGACTTTGTCTGCATGCCAAAAGCTCCTCCGGTCTTCATCTTGTTTCTGCATCAGTTCTTCACTCAAGTGTTTCAATATGAGCCTCCAAAAAAAATCTATTTGAAGATGAAAGTGTTGTAGAGTTGTTAATAGGGGATCATCTCCAGATTTGATCTTGTTCTAATCAATGATCTTCAGGTATTCTTCTTTCCCTTGACCTGTTAGTTCAATACAATAGTATGTTATCATTCTGCCTACTGACCACATAATGCAAGATTGAGTGCACTACTTTGTTACTTGTACTTATCAATCTAATATTACATATTTGGACTTTGTCAAGAACATTATTAGTAGTAGTTTCGAGACCTGCCTCGTTAATATAACTTTATATCAATGTACAATGGTCTTTATTTCAAATTGATAGCTTGTAACCTAGATTGATCGACCTTAGTTGGTGAGACATGCTTGATTTTCTTTGTTGCTGAGCTTCCAATTTTGTACACAAGCACGTTTCACATCATTTTTGTATCAGAGCCAGGTTCTAGGCTAGAAATTTCAATCATGCATATTTTAAGGTGCATCCAATAGTTCTTAGGAATATGTCATTACATGTAGAACTATGATTTATTTATAACAAAATCCAACATTCATACATAACTAATTTGGCAGTGTATCACTTTCATAACTAATTCCTTTAGTGTATGTAAACTCCCAGCAGTTGACTATACTTACTTGGAGAGGCCAGTCAATCCCAAACCGCTAACATGGACTGCAAAGTTCTCCAAAAGTTGGAAGAACTTATGGGTCACCTTCTAACCATTGAGCACAATCAGACCAAACAACAACATGAAATAGATGCTCGGTTAGTTGAATTTGAACAAAATTCACCTACTCGTCAACCCATCCTGAACAATCCCTCACAGTTTTACTATCATGGGAATCATCAACATTTCAGGAATGAACAAGATCCAGATGAATGTATTATGAGGAATATTAAGATCAACGCTCCTTTTGATAGTACTCTCAAACCACAACTGTTTTAGGATTAGATGAAAGAAATAGACCATTATTTCAAATGGTACACGATGTCGAAGAGCGGAAAGACAATTTTGCTGCCATAAAGTTGATTGGGCAAGCAAGTCAATATTGGGCTAACCCTGGACTTGCTCACCCAATATTGACTTGCTTGCCCAATCAACTTGAGTTAAGAGAAAACACCCTATTGCACTTGGCTTGACATGAAGACCCAATTGAAACAAAACTACCTCCCACCTTTCTATTACCCGAGATTATTAGACTAGTGAAATTAGTTCTCTTAGTGGAGCAAATCTGCCAAGGAATATGTTGCTAAATTCGACGAGTTCATAATTCGGTGTAGCACAGTTAAGACTGAAACTCCTATGCAAGTCCTCTTTAGGTTTAGAGATGGATTGTGAGAAGATCTTAGGAGCGAATTCTTTGCTAGAAACATCAACACTTTGGAAAAGCTTATGCCCTAGTGCAAGACTTGGATGAAGCTAGATCGCACAAGAATCAAGACTACAAGTTTAGTATTTCTTAACCTCCTTTACAGTCTTACCAAAGTCAATCTACACCCAGTTCTTTACAACCCCAATCTGATGTCAAGCGTAAGCGTGTTAAAAGAAATATCCCCAAACAACCTCAAGCCAAATGTTATAGATGGCATGATTATGGACATATAGCAGCCAAATGTCCTAGTCTATACAAGATCACTCTCATTGATGGAGAAGGTTATTAATGTGACTCTTAGCCCGAAGGTGATGAGTATGTTCACCAAGTGGATGAAGATGAAGAAGATTTTGATGAGTATACAAAGAATGTGACGCTAAACTACCTTCGATCGCAAGAGTCCACTAGATTATCCATAATCAGGTGTCCCTTAGCACAACGAAGGTCAATGATAGTTGGAGGTGCCATACCATTTTCTACAAATTTACCAATATTGGAGAATAAATTGTAAGGTGATAGGGGAGAGTGGAAGTTGTATTAATGTTGTCTCCTCGTCGATTATACATAAGGTTAGTTTGAAAGATGTACCCCATTATCATCCTTATAAGGTGTCCTGGATCAACGAGGCCGCACTAAATGTAACACAATAGTGCCTTGTCCTTATAGAGTTTACTGTTTATAAGGACAAAATATGGTGCGATGTTGTTATCATGGATGAGAGCCAGATTATCCTTGGAAGATCTTGGATATTTGATAGTGATGTCCACATTTACGGTCGTTCAAACATGTGTCTGTTTAAACACGAGGGCAAGAAGGTCAAGTTACTTTCCTTATAACCAAAGAACAATATTGCTGAGAAGAAATCTGTTACAGCTAAGCAAGCAAAATCTATTTTATCAGTGTAAAAGAGATTGATTGCGAAATGAAAAAAGGAACCCCATCATCCTACTTACTGCTAGAGACGTCCCTAAAGAATCAGTCACTTCAATTCCTCTTGAGGTCACCCCCGTGATCGATGAACTCACTGATGTCTTCCGTGAAGATCTTTCAAACCAATTACCACTAACCCGTGATATCCAATATGTTATTGATTTAGTCCCAGGAGTGAGTCTTTCCAACATGAAACATTATTGGATGAATTCTACTGAGCATGCAGAGCTGAAGAGACAAGTTCACGAATTGCTAAAAATGGGCTTTATAAAAGAAAGCATGAGCCATTGTGTGGTACCCGCTCTACTGATGCCAAAAAAAGATGAAATATGGAATATGTGCACGGATAGTCGTGGGATCAATAAGATAACGGTAGAGTATCATTTCCCATTCCTTGGCTAGATGATAGGTTGGATATGATGGAGGGAGCCAAATATTCTCCAAGATTGATCTGAAGAGTGGTTCTATCAAATTCGCATCCGCCCTGGTGATTAATGGAAGACCGCGTCAAAATGAAGGATGGTTTGTATGAGTTGATGATCATGCCATTTGGATTGATAAATACTCCGAGTATATTTATGAGAGTAATGACTCAAGTATTACAATCCTTCATGGGAAAATTCTTGGTTGTATTCTTTGATGACATACTCATTTACAGTAAAAATCAGGAGCAACACTTGGACCATTTACGTCAAATATGTGGAGTGTTGAAAAGGAGTAACTATACATAAACCAAAGAAATGCACCTTTCTGACCAACAAAGTTGTCTTCTTGGGATTTGTAGTTTCCTCAAAAGGAGTGTCCGTTGATATCGAGAAAATCAAAGCCATTAAGGAATGGCCAGAATGTCGAAGTATAAGGCTTTAACGAACTGGTCACATTTTATTGATGATTTATCAAGGGATTTAGCATGATCATGGATCCGATTACTGATTGTTTGAAGAGTGGTGAGTTTAGATGGTCGAAGAAATGCCACTAAAGCATTCTAAGAGATTAAACAAAAGATGGTGGAAGCACTTATTTTACGTCTACCGCATTTTTCAGAAGTCTTCAAAGTGGTGTTCTACGCATCGAGAGTAGACATATGTAGAGTTTTATGTCAAGAGAGTCACCCAGTAGCTTACTTTAGTGAGAAACTGAATAACGCCAAACTATGATATTCTACCTATGATCAGAAATTTTATGTTGTGATTCCGGCCCTGCGCCACTGGCGGCATTATCTTCTTCCAAAAGAATTCGTTATCTTCTTGGATCATGAGTCTTTTAAATACATCAATTCCCAAAAGAAGCCTAACAATAGACATAGTCATCGGGTAGAATTTCTCCAAGACTATACTTATACCCTTCGCCATAAAGCCAGAGTTGAAAACAATGTTGTTGATGCGCTCAGTCGTCACTTGTCAATTTTAATAGTATTGAACAATCAGGTGGATGGATTTGATAAATTGAAAGCTGAGTATGAATCATGTCCTAACTTTCAAGAAATTTTCACTTTGTTGAATAGTAGAGTTACAAGCGAAATGGATAGCTTTCTTCTGCAAGATGGTTATCTATTTCAATTTCACAAGTTGTGCATACCTTTTACATCTGTGAGAGAATATTTGGTCCGGGAATTGCACGGGTGGTCTCACTGGTCATTTTGAAAATCGAAAAATTATTGAGGCTGTTGAATATCATTTCTATTGGCCAAGTCTTAAAAGAGATGTTATACTTGACGGTAGGTGTCACACGTGCTAGTTAGCTAAACAAGAACACTGGCCTGTATACACCTCTGCCTGTTTCAAATCGTCCTTGGGAGGACATTAGCATGGAGTTTGTGCCTGGTCTCCAAAAATCCTTAGAAAGCACGATTTAATACTTGTGGTGTGGTTGTTTACCGCTTCTCTAAGATGGCTCATTTCATACCTTAATCAAAAACCTTTGATGCTTCTCGTGTGGCGAAACATGAATTGTGAGTTTGCATGGACTCCTAAAAACCAATGTGTCTGATTAAGATGTCAGATTCACTAGCTATTTCTGGAAAAACTTATGGCGTTAAGTTAGAACCAAACTGAAATACTCTTATGCCTTTCGCTCCCAAACTGACGGTCAAACCAAAGTGGTGAACAGAAGCCTGGGTAATTTATTGCGAACCTTAGTTGGTGAATATCTTAGAGATTGGTATTTGAAGTTGTTTACTACTGAATTTGCATACAATTTCATCAATAGGACAATAGGCATAAGTCCAACAGAAGTCATGTATGGGTTCAAGCCTAGACAACCAATAGATCTTATTCTTATGGTTTACTATGCTAGGACAATTGAGTATGTGTCTACATTTGCATCACATATTCATGAATTACAATAGGAAATCAGCAACAAAATAAATCAAAGCAATGCAACCTACAAGACTCGAGTTGATCTTCATTCGAAAGTTAAAAGGTTTGAAATTGGAGACTATGTGATAATTTGGATTCGTCCGGAATGGTTCCCTTCTGGAACTGTAAAAAAAGTGGCATGCACGTGGAGTAGGACCTTTCGAAGTGATAAAAAGAATGAATGATAACGCATATATTCTAAACCTTCCTGAAAATTTTGGTATTAGTCTCATATTTAATGTTGAAGATCTAATAGCATACAAAAGGTCTAAATTTCAATCCGAGTAACCCCTTGCTTGATGAGCCTACCCAAGACCTTACTTCTGAGGGACCCTTCTTACCTCCTCTTTCAAATCTTCTACCCTACGCAGCAGAACAGATTGATAAAATAATATAGGATGAGATTATATCTACTACTGATGGTAATACTAGGCGGTATTTGGTCCATTGAAAAGGGAAACCTGAATCTGAAAACACTTGATTGGATCGAGAGGATGTACAATGTCTAAATCTCAATGCTCTGAAGCAGCATGAGAGCAGCAACGAAATTCACTCAACGTAGTCGAGTTTTTCTCACACAGGGAGAATTGATGAGGACATCAGAACACGTTCATGCTACGAGCGGGCCTATTAGCGCAGGCGGCGATAGTTTGATGAGTCCAGAGATATGGTTCTGAAGGTCATCTAGTATTTATATTTGAATTGTATTTTTCACTGTATTTATTGTATTTGCTTTGTATTTTTGTTATATTTTGTTTATATTTTTTTCTATTTTCTTTATTAGTGGAGACAAGTCATAGGTAATTGTATAATAGTGGATAGTTTTGGAGTTGTGTGAGTGGTTATCAGTATGGAGTTGTTTGGGGAGTTATCAGTTTGTAACCTATATGTAGGCAAGTGTGTATTTGATTTGAAGTTAATGAATGTTTTGAAACAAAGTTTTCTTTGCCTTCACTCTCTTTTCCTGTCTTTCTTTCTCTGTTCTTCTTTTCCTGTCTTTCTTTCTCTATTCTTCTCATTATCTCCACTGATTCCTATATTACATCCTATCTTTGTCTAACAATTCTTCACTTGTCAACTTCCTGCCAACAATAACTAAATGTTACCATCTCTATTTCCATTACTCATAGCTCATCAAGCCCCATCTTCCTATTCACTGCAACAGTAAATTAACCATAGCCAATCAGTAATCGACTACCTTCTCCCTATCACAAGATGCGAGTTGTAACACCCCGCTCCCGGAATACGTACTTAGTTGCGTATTCAGATTTTTGATCGTATTTTTCGATTTACCTTCTGTACTTATTTTGTATTATGAATTGTTTATATGATTGTTTTGTCTTAAATTTGGATTCGTGGTCTCGGAGTCAGCCCTAGTCTGAACCGAAGACCCGATCCTAGTGTATTACTCGATTTGGTCTTTTCGGTATTCTGATTTGACCGATTTCTGTTTCAAATATCATTTTCCAATATTATATATTTTATATGATTTTCTGGAATTTTCCTCAATTAAAAAGAATATCTTCAAAACCGGTGTCGGCCAGTGCCGCTGACCGATTCCCGGATTTTTAGTTTACAAACGGTTTAGAATTTCTACAAGTACCTTTAGACATTACTTCTTAAAATCATATTTTCTATCTACATACTTTTTCTGAGGATTTTATGAATTTATGAAAATTCCATCGGAGTCGGTAGCTAACTGATTCCGGGATTTTTAGTTTTAAAACTGTAAAGTATTTCTTAAAACGGATTTCACTATAATTCTTAGATTAATATTCTTGATTTTTGATAATTATTTCGGGTCGTTCCGAGATACTTGAATTTCGGACGATTCCGTATTTTCCCAAAAGATTTTCGCATCCTCAACCGAATCCCGGGAATCCGCCACTTTCATTATTTTTCATTTTCTCTTCCAAGAGAATAATTTCCCTTTTCCATTTTCTTTTCCTTTTTCCTTTTTCTTTATTTCCTTCCTTCCTCCACAAGCCACAAGCTTTTCCTTTTTCCAAAATTCCAATCTTTTCCAAAATTCCATCTTCCACCAACTCCCACCATTAATGCCCCACTTTTTCTCTCTCTCTTCCATGGCCAGCCAAGTGTGGCTAGGAGAGACACCTCACCTCCCCACTTTACAAAAAACCCCCCTCTCTTTTAATTATTTGCACCTCCTTCACAAAATCTAAAACCTATAAATACTTTTCCTTCTCCTTTCTTTATTCATTTTCACTTCATCTTTCTCTTTCTTCTCTTCACCAAAACCCTAACCTCCAACATCTCCTTCACCTCCACCACCTCCGCCGGCGCCTCCGGCCACCACGACGCCGGCGAGAGACCCCCGAATTCCGGCCACCACTTCTTCTCACCAACACCAACAACAAAACCACTAATCCCACCTTCTTCTTCATCATCAACTTCCATCACTACCACCATCACTCCATCACCTTGTACTCTTTTTGGTGAGTGTTCTTCTTCACCAAGATTTGATTAATTCTTAGTATAATTATGTTTTCATATCATGTATACTTAGGTCTTCAAATCATGATTAGTTGACATCAAACAAAACCATCACAAATCTGTTCTGTGTGCTGTTTCCAGTCGATTAGTCGACTTGACCTAAGGACTAGTCGACTTGAAACCCTTAGTTGAAACGTAACCTTTTCAAGAACACAGTTTTAGTCGACTTAGGTTATTTATTAGTCGACTAGAAACCTCGATTAGTCGACTACTCCCTTGACCCTAGTCGACTAACTTTTCCTGAATCAGAAACCCAACTCTCTGTTACACAGTTTTAGTCGACTTAGAGTATCTGTTAGTCGACTTGAGATGACTATTAGTCGACTACTCCCTTTACCCTAGTCGACTAACTTTTCCTGAAACAGAATTCCAACTCTCTGGAACCCAGTTTTAGTCGACTATACCAGACTGTTAGTCGACTAACCCCTTTATTAGTCGACTACTCTTTCCACCTAGTCGACTAACTTTGGCTGTCTGTTATAGTTGATTTCTTTCTTGAATATGAACCATATCCTTGAGTCTTATATCATATATTGGTATTGCTGGACTTGTCTATTGACAAACATCATCTTCCCTTCTCTCTTTCTCTCTCCTCTTCACTCTACATATTTATATATCATATATTATGGCGCATCCCGAATTCCGTGGATTTCAGACCTTTCGGCGTTTCTGGTGATTCAGGCGAGTGTTCTCGCTCGCTACCCTCTTGCTCCCTATTTCATTGATTATGCAAATATTCTCGTTCTAGTCTCCATGTATTTTATTTCATGTTCTATATCTTTTACTGTTTTATACTATGCGTGGCCGACCCTTCGTGGTCGTTGTACTTTGCGTTACTTTTATGTTACCTTGCCATACCATTACCTCAGACTAGTCAGTTGCATGCTTTTATTTAACACGTGTATATCACCTGACCATCTAGTGTGTTATCACCTGACCACCTGCCATGCTACTATTTGGCAAGACCCTTTAGTTATGCTATGACTTGCCCTGACTATTATCAATCTCTTGCCATGACTTAACCCGACTATTATCAATCCTTTGATATGCTTGGTTGTTTACTAAATATCATCACCCTGTCATGCTATCACTTGACACCCAGCATGATATACTTGACTTGTGATTATCACCTTTACGGGAACCTTACCTTATTATCCTGTATCATGATCAGTGACTTGTTTTCCTGCTTTACATGCAGTGACCTGACTATACAGTACGTATGTACTCCTGATTCCTGATCATGTCCATTTCCAGTTATTCCCGTAAAGTGATAATTAAACTAATGAATCCTAAAAAAGGACCAACTTGTATTGGGTCGGGGGAAACATGCGGATATCAATATGTGTTCGTGTTTACAGTGGCTTTTAGGAATGTTGTGCAACTACATGTTCCGGTCTGACCTGTGGGCCTCCAGGGGACCGAGGGGAGAGCTGGCTCCCTCATTACTGGTACCATCATGATAAGGGCATACATAAGTCCCTCCTGTTAGCCTTGCGGCTGGTTTCCGTTACCATGCAACGGAACAATCCTGGACCGTGGTCCCGGGCATGTACGGGACCCACTGTAAACATAGTTCGTTGATACCCCCGCTGGTTTCCAATAACAACCTTGTTTTACTCGGATATGGATCTATGTGCGTTGGGACGCTAGTTCACATAGCTAGATATCAGGGTAAGACGAGTAATAATAAAGTGTCATAATAACCGGCTCTTTAAGTTGTAAGTGGAGGTATGTGGAATGGGACGCATACTAAAGCCTGCAACTTAAACGGCTATGAATCTGTGTTGTGCCTTACTATATTTGCTTGTCCGGGATTTTACTTCGGATTTCCGGTTTTATGAGTATTATCGTATTATCTGCTCATATTCTGCTTTATTCATTGTATTCACTTGCCTCTTGTTCATTATCTTATCATGCCTGAGAACAGTCGGGTTGAATGGGCTTGGGTTATGGTGACATGAGATAAAGGTATATAGATGAGGGTTTCCTTGTTTGGATTATTCCTTCGATGTACTAGTCTCATGGAACCGTAATCTGAAGCCATACAATCAGATTGCTTGTCCTTGGCTTTACATGACATGTACTCACCCTTGCTCGCCACTTGGTTTTGCTTCACCACTCGCCTGGGGAGTATCATTTGACTCCCCTGGATCCTCATGTCCAGGTCATGGAGCTTGGAGCGTGTAGATTCTCCCCCTTGCGGATCAGAGTAGCGCAGCGGTAGCGTGGATCCCCAGCCGATCATCCAGAGCTCCATCCTTCCAGGCCCCCCTTGTGAGTCTCTCGAGTTTTTCTTTTAAACTCGTGAGTGCCTTTCATACTGTTCATACTTGTATATTTCCTTGTATTCTCGCATTTGCGCATATTAGTGATGTGATATTCATGTAATATTAGATCACTTCTGGTGATAACTCTGTGATTGTATTCATGTGTTGGAATGTATAATGCACCACTTACTTCCGTACTCTGATTCTTGTCTGTACTGATGCTTAGCGTATATACGGGAGGGTAGTTCTGACCTACGTATATACGTTGCAGTGACGTCTCCGTATCCGCCAGGATCGGGGCGTTACACGAGTTCCACTCATCTCTCTTTATACACTGTTCCCAAATAGAGATGTCTCATGTCTAATTTTGAGGTAACTTCATCTTTCTTGGAATACAACGGCAAGTTCTTTGAGATCGTGTACTCAGATGATTATCTAGATTTTATTCTGCATGCCAAAAGCTCCTCCAGTCTTTATCTTGGTTTCACATCAGTTCTTCGCTCAAGTGATTCAAAAGGAGCCTCTAAAAGATCTATTTAAAGATGAAAGTGTTGTAGAGTTGTCATTGTAGGATTATCTCCAGATTTGATCTTGGTTTAATCGGTGATCTTCAGGTATTATTCATTCTCTTGGACTTGTTACTTCTATACAGTAGTAATTCTCTATTACGTTATTATTATGCATGCTGACCACATAATGTAAGATTAAGTGTACTATTTTGTTACTTGTAATTATATATTGGACTTTGTCAAGAACATTATTATTAGTAATCCAGTTACACTTCGAGACCTGCTGCATTAATACAACTTTATATCAATGAACAATGATCTTTATTCAAACTGATAACTCGTAGTCTAAATTGAACGACCTTTGTTGGTGAGACATGCTTGAACACAAGCATGTTTCACGTCACTTCTATATCTGGGTGGATATTAGAGGGTTGCTATCACGCCCTGCTTCCCAAAGTACACTCGAGCGAAGACGCGAACAGAGTCGACGACCCATATACGCAAGGGGGATACCCTACGTATACGTGCTAAGCCTTAAGTAATATGAACGAGTTACAAAAATTCACTATAATAAATTACGATCACTGCAATATCACATATAACTGTCCACACATGATAAGATATAAATAAAGTATGACAACTGATAATAATACAGAGAGAATTAGAAAATAATAGGAATAAAAGAGAAGCAAGAATAGCGACGATCAACAGAGAAAAACTCCAAGCTCCTCGAAAAGCATGCAATCTCATCAACACCTAATCAAAAGAATAAACATCCTATACTGCGCAAATCCAAGATCGTCACAAAGTGACCTAATGAGTAGTAAAATAAAGGAAGAGTGCATGTGTATAAATAGTGTATACATATCACTATACCAATATGAAAACACAGATTAAAAAATATCATGAATAAAATTGTAAATAAGAGGTAACTCATAAGTTTAAAATGAATAACTGATGTCAGAGAGTGTAACGTAGATATGTATCTAATCTGCTGATTATTATTAACCTCACTAATATGGTACTTAGCTGCGTCTCATACCACAACCTTTTTCCCATAAAACAAACAAGGTTATCGTTATTGTAACTGCTTGCCAATGTAGTGCATGTGTTTTGAAAGGGTACCGTGCATGCCGGTACAACGGTCTAACATTTCTGACATGAACCAAGATGGACCGCAACGCCCTAATAACTGAGACCATGGTCCCACATAAAAGAATAATTGGTGTGGCGTTGTAGTCTGGGCATAACCCTAATAACTGACAACTAAATAACTAGATAGCTAGTACTACCTTGGTTCCCTATGGTGGAACCTACAACTCGGTTAACCATCACAAGTCTTTTCAAATAAACGACATCCATTATCAGATAATTACCCCTTTTTCTCGGGTTATAGTATCTTTTATTAACATGGCAATAATATATTTTTAAAGAATAATAATAATCGAATATCTTCAATAACTGCTGATATCAATAATAGCGGATAACTGACAACTGAAAGCTGGTATCTGACAACTGATAACTAATAACTGACATATGTCGAAATATATTGGAGATATAGAGCCACTAATACAATAGTCTCACTAAACACTAATAACTGGTAATTGATGTCTGATAACTGCTATAAAACTCTGAATATATAATATGATCACCGATATCAACTAGATCACTATCACAATATATTTATATATTGACATCTGGGTAATTGCAATAACTAGGAAGTAATCATGAAGTGCAATCTACTGAATATCCTCGAGATCAAGTTAAATTAACAGATACCGAAATCATAAATAAAGGGTGGAATATCCTCGAATAACATATAATATAAAATAGTCTATATCTGATACTCAACACCAACAAACTCATCTATTATCAAATAATATAATCGGTGAAAAACATGTTTCTAATAATTCAAAACCAACATCATATTACACATCGATATCAATGGTAAAATATTCACACACCTGATCATAATCCAACAAAATCAATCACATTTAAATACTGATCAAGATCTGATATAAAGAGTATAAATTTCAGATCAACTCCAACTCTAACTAAATCTATATACTGATCCAAACATAAGAAATCCAGTCTCTTATAAAGTAACATCATACCTAATACATCATCAATATCCAAATGAATTCTTATCTAAATAATTACCAATTAAATGAATATCAATTCTGCTAAATAACTCACATGAGATCCACATTGATCTTAAAACTCTAGCTCTAGAACCATCAAGAACTAAAAATAAACTCTGATAAAACTATCTAGATTCCCAAGAGAACAATGAACACCATCAAAGACTAGAACTAACAGCAAGTATCAGCAATACTACCAAGAGATTGTAAATACCACCAAGCATAAAAAGGACTATTGCTTGACAATCTAGCTCTCATTGACTCATCAATCATTAGATAAATATCATACAAGCTCTAAATCACCACAAACTCTCATACTATCTATATCCTAGATCCAGCACTAAACTCTATTTAAAACAATTGAAATACTCGCTACGAAATTATACAAATAATAGAACAATACTGGAAATAACTATATTCTCACATGAAATGATAACATAAACATACTAATTAAATAAACTAATAAAGCATACATTCACTAATATTACATGAAATAATACAAATAAACTCACAAATAAAATAAGCTACACATTCATATGAAAGAATGCGGTTCTGGGTCTGAATCACCATTGGGTTTGCACTGTACTAACTGGTTCGAATCTCTAAATCATCTCGCGTGTCGGGTCCTCTGTGAACACGAATTCGAGTCTTCTATTACTAGATTTGGGTTTGCACCTATGAGATAGAGAGATACTGAGAGAGAGATAGGAAAAGAGATACAAGGAGAGGAGAGATACAGGGAGAGGAGAGATACACTATGTGAGAGAGAGTGTAACATATACGCACATACAAAGAGAGAAGAACCACACACACACACACACACACACACACACACATTGATACACATACACATGCACTGATACACACCCGTATGCACATACACATGTATACAGAAATACACACACTCTCTCTCTACAGATACGTGCACGCACACCTGTGCACACAAACACACATATACCCATACACAATGCACTTACACGTACACACACATGCACAACACACTCATACATACACTAACACACACACACACGCATAGCACACACACATTTACACCACACACGCGCGCGCAACACACACACGCACATAAACACACACACTCAACACACAACACCGAGAGAGGGGGAGAGAGAAACACTGAGAGATATAGGGAGATGAATTGCCTAGAGAGAGAGACTCACGCATGAAAGGAGGAGCACACGGTGGAGAGCACATGCTTAGTCTAAGCAGCCAAGGAGGGGGATGCGGCTGGTAGAGAGCAACTGGTGGTATTGCAAGCGGCGGTTACCGAAGGAGGAGCAGGCCATAGGGGCTCCGGCGGTTGGCGGCACGCCGGGAAAGAGGGAAAGGGGCATGGTGCTGAGGCGGCTACGTGGCTGGCTGTGTGCAGGAGGAGGGAGAGGGACTCCGGGGCTGCCGGGGAAGGAGGAAGAGGGGCTCCCATGGTGGTGCAAATCTCCGCAGATCTCGTCGAAGGTGGAGGAGGGGCTCGGTGGTAGGTGGCTTAGCAGAGGTGGGGATGGTAGAGCTCATTGCGGTTGTGGAGAGAAGGAATAAGAAGGTTAGGGATTAGGTATGATTAGGATTAGGGTTTTTGGTTAGGTATAGGATTATATAGGGGAGGTTATTGGGTTGTTGGGTTTGGGTTTGGGCTAACGGGTTTGGGTTTGGGTTTAGGAACATAGAAGGAGAAAGAAGAATAATAATACCAGCACAACAACAACAATAATAATAATTAATATACATTAGATATTAATAACAATCATAATTAATTAGTACTTAGTAACACTAAATAATAAAAATGATAATAATTTTGGAATAAGAATGACTACTAACAGTTAACAATAATGATAATTAATAATAACAAAATTTAATAATACTAATAATCGTAATTAAAATTAATAATAATAATACTAATAATAATAAATAATAATCTTAATAAAATAATAATAGTAACAATTACTCCTAATAATAACAATTAATAATAGTAATAATAGAATAGAAATAATAGTAATAAGTACAATAATATTAATAAGTAATAATAGTAATAATATATATGAAGTTAAATCATATAACATCTCAAAATAATTTGAATATTTAATATTAATAATAAGAAGAAGAAGGAGAAGTCATAAATTAAGTTGAACAATAATAATAAAACAATAAGTAAGTCCAAAAAATATAAATACAGTATTATTAATTAGAGAAATTATAATTGCCCATAATTGAATCAGCTTCAATTGAGTGACAAAATAAATACCAACCAACTCGCTTCGAGGTTTGTTGCAAGCCTCTCCTCGCATAATGTTACCTTTTCTATGAAACATGCATCAACTATGGGTTTTGCAAGGCTCTCCCGTAAAGTTACCTTTTTCTATGAAACATGCATCAACTATGGGTTTTGCAAGCCTCTCCCGTAAAGTTAACTTTCCATGAAACATGCATCACTATGGGTTAGTATTGTCCTCCACGGCTGATCCCATTTGCAAGGCAAAAAAATGTAAATTATGATCACGATAATTTCCTAGGCTCCCATAAACTCTTAGAATGTCCTCCCACAAGAAAACTTGTCATGTCAGAGAGTAAGGGTTATGAACTTCATAAATTGGCTGACATGATGATGTAGGAAGGGAAACAAGACTAACAGCAGACCAAAATAATTGACCTGTCAGCCCTCTTTTGGCCTGTCGACAGGTTTTTCCCGAAAGTGAGGGTCTATCATTTTTTCCTTGGCTGTCGACAGCACCCTTTAGCTATCGTCAGCCCTATTACATAATAGAGTATTTGACTTTGCTTAGAATTCTATTTGAGTTCCAAATTTAGATTCCTATAGATTTTACGCTTTCTTTATTTTGAACTTTCTTTTTCTTTACTTTGAATTTAGCTTTCATAAAAAAAATATGACTTTAGTAAGTATATATAAAGGCCCTGGTATTCTTATTTTGTATCAATCTTTTTATTCAACTTTTATCAATAAACTTTTCAGTTTTTTTCTCATATTTGCTCGTGGATTCGAGTTGTTCCTTTTGGCTCATGGTTCGGGTCGTTCTTGCTTGTGGCTTCGAGCAGTTACCCCTACCTGGAGATCTCTTCAGGGTTCATTAGCGTTAGAATGAGATCTGGTCCGCGTCATTTGCCTTTTCCATTTTCTCATCTACGTCAAGTGGTATCAGAGTTACGACTACTTTCCGACAATGGCAGGAGACGACGAGGGATTGCAAGGCCTTTTCCCTAGGATGGGAACTACTATAAGGAGGAGCAACACCTTCACAAGAATGTCTCCAAAGGTTGATGATCGAAGTCTAGTCGATGATACATATAAATGCGGATATAATCATCAATTGTATCAACCATCATATCAACCACCACCATATCAACCGCCTCCTCATCATCCACCACCAAGATATCATCTACAACATCCTCAATTTAATGAATTTTTCTATGAAGAGTAATTGTGTAGTCCCATCTATCAATCCAATGATGATTATAAAGATACATGGATGTTCTATGATAGGCAAAGGAGGTCTTTAATCCTAGCCCTAGTAAGAGAAGCGAATTTTTGAACCCTAAAAGGAGAGACATGTTTTCTAATATTATTCCTTCTTTTAGTGGAAGTCATGATGTTAAGTCAACCTTGCTTTGGATCGAGAAAGTTGATAAGTTGTTTGACATGGAAAATATTTTCATGGAAGATCATGTCGAGTTTGCCTCTCATAAACTTAAAGGAAGGACAGCGGCATGGTGGGATCGATTTCAAAATATGCGTATGTACCAAGACAAGTCACCTATAAGAACATGGAGCTAGATGAAAAGACTCTTACAAGCCTGCAGCTTTGCTTTGGAGGAAGAAAAAATAGAGAATCGACCCCTACCGTTCATGAGATTTTATCCATCAAACGAAACTGCGAAGTCACATCAGTAGCTACCAGTTGAAGAGCAGTCAACCAAAAAATATTCATCAAATCTTCAAGCGGTTATCCGCCAAGCACGATCTCTCGATAAAGTCATGAAACCTGTGCCACTCATTCCTAGTTCAAAGGAAGAAGCCACAACTTCTGCCCGTATGCAATCAAGGCAAATTCTTCACGGAACCAAAAAAAAAAAAGCAAGTTGTTGCTTTAGAAGAAGTTTCTACAGACACTGAAATTTCCGAGAAGGTCAACAAATTACAAGAGGAGTACAAAGGAGTTGGGATCAACAAGCTTGACGTATTACTATCGATGGAAGATAATTATCATCATGATACGATTATTCTTCATAATTTCAAAGATCATTTCCTGTGGAAGATTAAGTGCCAAGGATGACAGTTTTAAATTCTTCGAGTTCATATCATCTACTATCAACATGTGGGTGCAATACGTTCTGCAAGGTATGCAAAATCCATCGCCACTCGTACTTTGAAAGATCTTCTTTGTGAAAGTGAATCAATGAACTATGGGAGCATGATGTATGTGTATGGATGGAAGATAGAGGAACATCAAACAACTGGCATTGATTACTAACAGATTCGAGATGTTTGATGATTCAATGATGCAACACAGCATGAAGTTTGATGAAGATCATCGAGATAATCAAGATTTTGGGATCACACTTTTCCTCAAGTAGAGTTTGATAAATCCAATAAAAAGTATAAGACAACTGCTGAAAAAAAGTGGCGAGAGAGACTCTTTAAGGAGAAAAATATGATGATGGTATGGTATATTTGAGGGGAGGAAGAATCTTAACTTAAGAGTTCCTACCAAGTAGCTATAATCTGATTGAAACTTGAGGATGAATTCTTTTGAATAGGGAGGGACTGATGTAAGAAAAGAAACAAGACAAACAGCAGACAAAACAATTGACCTATCGACAACCCTCTTTTGGCCTGTCGACAGGCTTTTTTCGAAAGTGAGGCCTGTCAGTTTTCGTCTTGGCTATCGACAGCACCCTTCAGCTGTCGACAGCCTTATTACGTAACAGAGTATCTGAGTTTACTTAAAATTCTGTTTGGGTTCCAAATTTGAATTCTTATATATTTTACACTTTATTTATTTTGAACTTTCTTTTTTTATTTTTAATTTAGTTTTCATAGATAGAATAAGACTTTTGTAAGACTATAAAGGCCCTTGTATTCTTATTTTATATTAATCTTTTTATTCAACTTTTATCAATAAACGTTTGAGTTTTTTTCCTCATATTTGCTCGTGGATTCGAGTTGTTCCTTTTGGCTCGTGGATTCGAGTCGTTCTTACTCGTGGATTCGAGTAGTTACCCCTACCTGGAGATCTCTTCAGAGTTCTTCGGTGCTAGAACGAGATCTAGCTCGCATCGTTTATCTTTTTCGCTTTCTCGTCTACGTCACATGATCGTCATAGAGTACGGATTAGCATCGAATATTTCTAACTACAGAAATTACACATTATTATAAATATTGATTTAAATTTTCCAAGCTAAAGGCTCAACAAAATTAAATTTCAGATGGAAGGATCAGAAGGATCATTAATATGGATACAAATATAGAGCCATCATGAATCCATTAGAGAAAGCAATGAGGTGCTTCTTAGGAAGCTGATTAAACGCGTTTAGGGAACGGGAAAACAGAATCAGCATATAGATCAAATCTCTGCCAATTTCATAAAGATCTCAAAAAAAGCATGTGATAACAACAAGAATATTACTGCTTTAGTCACACAGAATAAAAGAGGCAGGTAGAGATAATGAAAGATGAGAAATTATCAATGTGCAAAAACAAAAAGTATTTCTACTTAATTCTGAATTATTAAAGTGTGTGCATGCTGGAAAGAAAGCCTTCAAATATTGTAATACCCCTAATCTAAAGTACTGTATTTTTTATTTTTCTAAAATATTTATTTTATTTTACTGGAAATATTATTATTAATTATTAGCTTGAGTTATATTACAAATTATTTTAAGATAATAAATAGTATTTTGGCCTTATAATTATATTTAGCATTATTAAGTATTATCATTTTTAATTACTAGCTAGTATTTTTCCCATTACTATATTACTAGTATTATTATTGCAGTTGCTATTATTGTTAATATTGATATTGTTATTATTCTTATTCATATTGCATTGTTTTAGTCATTATTATTCATGTTAGTATTCTTACCAAGTATTATTAGATAAGATTTTTAATATTGATAATTTTATTATTATTACTATTATTATTATTATTATTGTAAATATTATGGTTAATTATTATTATGATATTATTAATCACTATTAGTAATATTATTATTTATATCCAAGCCCAATAAGCTTAGTCTATTCTCCTTTTCCTTTTTATTTTCTTTTCCTTTTATACTAAGCCCACATGAGCCAAGCCCACTTCTTTATTTTCATCTTTTTCTATTTCTTTTTAAGCCCAAAAACTAAGCCCACAATCCCACTATCTATTTTTCTTATTATTCATATTACTTGTTTCTTTTAACTAAAACCCAAATATAATCTATAACCCATTACCATGAGATCCTTACCCATTAACCTAAAACCCAATCCTAATCCTAATCAAAGCCTATCTTATCAAATCTTTTCATAAATAATCCTAATCCTAATCCTAACTATTAAATCAAGCAATTCAAACTCAATTGAAATTCTGATTTCTTTATCCCTAATAACCTATATAAGACCCTAAATTTCTTCTTTTTTTCTACCTCCAAAGAAAATCATGACCCAACTATGCCCATCTCCTTCCTTCTTTTCTCCTCATGAACAAAGATCTTGAAGTGCAAATTGAGAAGCAGGCTAGGGGATCAAAATCAAGTAAGCAATTTATTTTATCAAAATTTATTTGATATAAATTGTTTATTATAATCATGTCCTACTATAGTCTCCATGAATATTTTTATATATCAAAACCCAATCTATAATCCAACTAAAATAACATGTAGATATATCAACTCATAATTTAATTTAAATAATTTTCTTATATTAATAAAAAAATCCTGTTCCCTGCGCACAGACTCGCACCCGGGCCTGGGCGCGAGCAGCTCAGGCTACGCAGTGGGCTGCGCCAGCCCCCTGCGTAGCAGCCACCTTAAAAAAAAAAAATGGCCGGACCAGACCCGGCCTGGCCTGGGCGGGCCTGGCCCGGGTCTGGCCGGGCTGGGCTACACTGGAGAGGCCCAGAAAAAAAACAAAGAAAAGAAAAGGAAATACGGACCAGGCCTGGGCCTGGCCTGGTCCGGTCTGGGCCTGAGGGCCTGGGCTGTTGCATATTAAAAAAAAAACAGAGAGAGAGAGAGAAAAAGAAAGAAGAAAGGAAAGAATTTTATATTAAAATAATTTATTAAAAATACCAAAAAAATAGAGAAAAATATAAATAATATTCTACAATACTTGTACCTTTTAAGATAAAATTTTAAATAAATACCAACATGAATTAACTCAAACCACCACTTTAAAACCATATTTCTTAATGATAAATTTACACTCGTTAAGTATTTTAATGGGTTAAAGCCTATTAAAAAAATTAGAAATTAATTTAACCCAAACTTACTAAATTCAAAAGACTCAAATAATCATATTTCTAACCCCAAACTAATTAATCAAGATTTAAACTCCTTAAAATATCCTGTTAAAAATCTAACAATTCCTATTTAATAATTTATGTAGATTTACTGGAGCCTTATGATTTCAGTGCTTTGGATTTGCGATCGAGTTCAGGTGAGTGTCACTTCTTTGTTTAATTTTGTGAGTGTTTTTTTTCCTTCTATAATTATATTTTGTGAGTGTTTTACTTCTTTGTTAAATTTTATTTAATCGTGTTGTGAGTGTTCTCTTTCTTCTTCAAGTAAATATGAATTTTGTGAGTGTTTCACCTTTTTGTTTAACTTTATTTAATTGTGTTGTGAGTGTTCGTTCTTGTACAATTTCTTATTTACCGTTGTCGGTATGAATTTACATGTTACACTTATCATTTCATGTGACTTTCTGTTGTATTTTTACCAGTTTGATTACTTGTACTACTTCATGAGACATCCATGATTATTCACTTTGTTTATGTAGTTGATAGGAGCTTGTTTCTGTGCCATTTCATTGGTAGTTTATCGTTGTTTGCTTAGGTCTAGTTTTAATACCCCTTAGACTGTGACTTGACTCAGCTCGATCTTGAGGTTGATATAATTGGTATTAGTTATCAGATTTGATATTCATGTATTTAGTTATTACTCATCCTGAATATCTTGATTTACATGAGAAACTTGATTGTTTATACATGATATCTACCTGATACTATTGCCCATGTTACTTAATTGCTGGGAAAATATTGTTACATGATAACAACACCGTCATGTTATACTTGTTATATATTCCTATTATACCGTTATCCTATTCATTGATATTATATATTCATGCTATATTGGTATCCTGTTCATTGATATTATATATTCATGTTATACCGGTATCCTGATTACATGTTGATATTGTTACCGTGACTACCACCGAGTTATCCCAGTGATTCAAGTAACATGCACATTAAGTAATCTTGATAAACTAATAACATGATATTAAACAACTTGCACTGGGATTGGGGAGATTAATGGAGGAGATAGCGTCTGTATTTTTGGTGGACCTAGGATTTAGGTTGCGCAGCCAAAAGAGGGTTTCACTACAGGGTTCCCGTGGGGTGACTTGTACCCGTCCTGTTCCTGTTATACATGTTATAAATGTACCTGTTTCCTGTTATACATGTTCCTGACTACCTTGCGATAGGTCCTGGTTCAGCGCTAGGAGTCTGGGCCGTGCTCCCGGGTATGCATGGGACCCACCTAAAACACAGACAATGTCTCCAACCGATCAGTTTCAATAACTGAGGAGCTCGATTGGTACGTGTAATAGGCGTAATATGGGATGCGTCTATTACATGTGGCAATTGGTGTTCGCTGACATAATTAATAATGACAAACTATTAATGTATTGTGACTAACCGTGATCCCGACTGTATATACATGTACAAACTATGATAGATATAGGATTATACATCAAACTAGTGATATATGGTAGGTTATACATTATGACCTCAGTTGTTTGTTTACAGTTATTTTACTTGTCTTTTA
The DNA here is from genome assembly GCA_038442645.1 of Agave tequilana. Taxonomy (NCBI): domain Eukaryota; kingdom Viridiplantae; phylum Streptophyta; class Magnoliopsida; order Asparagales; family Asparagaceae; genus Agave; species Agave tequilana. The sequence goes on from JAVJIF010016070.1 coordinate 105,413, forward strand.
TCTGCACACTTATTTATGTTATTGTTATTCAGTTGTTTGTTTATTATGTTATTTAGTTATCCTATGTTTGCAGTTATCTTGTTATTATTCTGTGCACATTGTTTATATGCACGAGTAGTCCTCTTTACACACACACTCATTAGGTCGCTTCTGACGACCCTGGATTCGCACGTCCAGGGATTTTTGGACACCTTCTTATGTTGTTTAGGTGTTCGTGTGATTGTACGCTTCGCGAGGAGCTGGAGTCTCTCTTTTCTTGACTATAAGTATTCTTGTTCTTTTATTCATGTTATTTCCTGATTCTATCTTTATTGCATCCAGTTGTCATTTCTTTCCTGTATTCATCTGTTATCATTGTGTTAGATATTTATATGTCATATTGCAGTGATATTAATTTATCATAGTAGATTTTTAACAGCTTGTTCAGGTTACTTTAAGCTTAGCGTGTATGTGTGGGGTATTTCTCGCGTATATACGTCGCCGACCTTCATCGCAACTCCGTTTTCACGTATTTTGGGAAGCGGTGCATAACAGGATTTTCTTGGTATCAGAGCCAGGTTCGACATCAAAAGAGAACCTAGGTCTTACTGGTAACTAGAAACAAGTTATAGTTACACTGTAATATACATATACTATCCATACGATGATATTGACTCCATTTGAAATTGACCGTCCTCCCTTTAAAAATCCATCTCTTTGATCTTTCAATCTCTCTGATTGCATCTCTTCTTCTAGAGAAATCTTAGTTCCATCTTTATTCTTATTCTTATTCCCGATTCAAATTTTCTGATTTTATCTCTTGAGTCTGGTCGCTCCATGTTGAAGCCGGTAGCAGAGATCAGAGCGCGCAGTGGAAGCGTGGTGAAGTCTTGATGCAGTGAGAAGCGACGTGAAAGCTTGTTTATTTTCTCCCTTGATTCTGATTTTCTATCATTCCCTACTTTATCGAAATTTCAAGGACAAAATTTTTATAAGGTGGGTAGAATATAATATCCCTAATCTAAAGTACTGTATCTTTTATTTATCTAAAGTATATATTTTATTTTACTGGTAATATTATTATTAATTATTAGCTTGAGTTATAGTACAAATTATTTTAAGATAGTAAATAGTATTTTGGCCTTATAATTATATTTAGCATTATTAAGTATTATCATTTTTAATTACTAGCTAGTATTTTTTCCATTACTATGTTACTAGTATTATTATTGTAGTTGCTATTATTGTTAATATTGATATAGTTATTATTCTTGTTCATATTGTATTATTTTAGTCATTATTATTAATGATAGTATTTTTACCAAGTTTGTTAGATAAGATTTTTAATGTTGATAATTTTATTATTATTACTATTATTATTATTATAAATATTATTGTTAATTATTATTATGATATTGTTAATCACTATTAGTATATTATTATTTATATCCAAGCCCAATAAGCTTAGCCTATTCTCCTTTTCCTTTTTGTTTTCTTTTCCCTTTTATACTAAGCCCACATGAGCCAAGCTCACTTCCTTGTTTTCATCTTTTTCTATTTCTCTTTAAGCCCAAAAACTAAGCCCACAAGCCCACTATCTATTTTTCTTATTATTCATATTACTTATTTCTTTTAACTAAAGCCCAAATATACTCTATAACCCATTACCATGAGATCCTTACCCATTAACCTAAAACCCAATCCTAATCCTAATCAAACCCTATCTTATCAAATCTTTTCATAAATAATCCTAATCCTAATCCTAACTATTAAATCAAGCAATTCAAACCCAATTGAAATTCTGATTTCTTTATCCCTAATAACCTATATAAAGACCCTAAACTTCTTCTTTTTCTCTACCTCCAAAAGAAAATCATGACCCAACTCTACCCATCTCCTTCCTTCTTTTCTCCTCATGAACAAAAGATCTTGAAGTGCAAATTGAGAAGCATGCTCGGGGATCAAAAATCAAGTAAGTAATTTATTTTATCAAAATTTATTTGATATAAATTGTTTATTAAAATCATGTCCTACTATAGTCTCCATGAATATTTTTATATATCAAAACCCAATCTATAATCCAACTAAAATAACATGTAGATATATCAACTCATAATTTAATTTAAATAATTTTTTGATATTAATAAAAAAAATCTTGTTCCCTGCGCACAGACCCGGGTGCAGACTCGCACCCGGGCCTGGGCGGAGCAGCTCAGGCTGCGCAGTGGGCTGGGCCAGCCCCCTGCGCAGCAGCCACCTTAAAAAAAAAAATTGGCCGGACCAGACCCGGCCTGGCCTGGGCGGGCCTGGCCTAGGTCTGGCAGGGCTGGGCTGCACCAGAGAGGCCCAGAACAAAAAAAAACAAAGAAAAGAAAAAGAAAATACGGACCAGGCCTGGGCCTGGCCTAGTCCGGTCTGGGCCTGAGGGCCTGGGCTGTGCATATTAAATATATATATATATATATATATATATATATATATATATATATATATATTATATATATATATATATATATATATATATATATAGAGAGAGAGAGAGAGAGAGAGAGAGAAAGAAGAAAGGAAAGAATTTTATATTAAAATAATTTATTAAAAATATCAAAAAATAGAGAAAAATATATATAATATTCTACAATACTTGTACCTTCTAAGATAAAAATTTAAATAAATACCAACATGAATTAACTCAAACCACCACTTTAAAACCATATTTCTTAATGATAAATTTACACTCGTTAAGTATTTTAATGGGTTAAAGCCTATTAAAAAAAATTAGAAATTAATTAAACCCAAAATCAAATCTTTAAGCACTAAAAACTTTTTAAAAACTTGCTGAAAGATGTAAATTTTTGCTCTAAAAATTCTTAGCCAAAACAGCCAAAGATTGGGGTATTTAAAGGCCCAAAACAGATTTACCCGTTGGCTGGCAGACAGGTCAATTTTGACCTTCTGGTCGACCGGCCAACGGTCAAATTTTTGACCGTTGAGCCTTCCGGTCGACTGCCCAGTCGACCGGGCCCTGAACCAGAGAGCAACGGCTCTCTGGCCGGTCGACCGCTCGGTCGACCGAGGCAACCCGAGAGTGGGTTGCCTTCAGTCGGTCGACCGCTCGGTCGACCGGCCCAAGGGCTGGCTGCGTGCACGTTTGTGTGCACGTCCGGTCGTCCGTTCTGGTCGACCGGCTCCTGGTCCGGTCGACTGGTTGGTCGACCGCCAGAGCCTGGTAGACAGATTTTAGGGACTGAAAACTGGGTTTTTAATTCTCAAATAAATCCCATAAATTCTCTAAAAATCCACAAAAATAGTTTCAGTATAATACTTTGATATACAAACATGTGTGAAAAATTTCAATACATATTTCAAACTTTTGAACCATTTTTGTGACCTACAAATTTTGCCGAAAACTAAAAAACTGTATTATCTAAAACTTGGATTTTTGAAATGGAAAAATGTTTTGTCCAAAACTCATCCAAATACAAAAACATGATATTGAAACAACTTGAAGCATGTTGTATATGGATATAACCCAATATACATGAAATATATATATCAATGTTTTGACTTTAAATCCAAAAATAAGTTTTGTTAAAATACAAAAACTCCAAACTCATGAAATAGATTATCAAACTAAGTTTGTTTAAATAGTTGAAGCATACATGTATATAAAACAAATCTAATATACATTAAACCATGTAAACTTGTTGATTCTATCTATTCATGAAAACCAAGATCGGTTAAACAAAAAATCAAAAACTAAAAACACGAAACTTAAACAAGTGTGTGTGTTGTGAACTTGAGCATACCACACTATCTAATCTTTAACAAATGGATCTAAATTATAAACTAAACAATGTACCAAAGTCTTCTTATAGAGCTCCGTCTCCAAGTCGACTCGATCCAAACGTGATCCACTGAGCTATACTCCACATGAGTGCAAGATATGAACTTTGTCGCTCAGGCTCTTGAATCACCATGTGAAAGCTCTAAAACTTCTTTGTTGAAGCTAATCACCTACTAATATCTTGGTTAAATATCTGAAACTAAACACCACAAGATTATTAGTAAAGTATAACTACATGAGTTAATCATCATCAAAACTAGAGTGGAAGGCCTCTGGGCCAACATATTATTCTAGGGTTTCTCTCTACTTGAAGAAATTTGAAAGAGAAGAAGATGATACGTTCCTTTGGGGAGCATGATCCCTTAAATAATAACAAGAGTTATTTCTTTTTTCCAATTTGACCCTTCATAAAATTAGAAATTATATAATTATCTTTATACATTAAATCTATGACAATTTAAAACCCATTAGTCCAATTATTGACTTTATTAGATCATAATTAATTTGGACTATACATTAAGATAGCTATACGCATTAAATTCTCATATGTAAGCCCACACATGTTGAATTATTTCCAACATATTATACTTAACATGTGAATATTCAAACAACATCACATTCTTTAAAGAGACAAATAGAGAGTTTTATCGATATAAATAACTAGCAATCTCCACTCCTTCAAAAATGATCTCCCCATCTTAATCTCTCGATAGTGATGCATTCATTGATTAGTCCATCAATCTTCGATTGCATCCACCATCAAGGCACCAACTCTCCCTACATCTTGAGAGATGACACACCTACATCGAATAAATCCATTGTGTCTTTTAGTTCCCATAACTTCTTGGGTCCTTGGGGTTAGTACCATTCTTAACCCAAATATTTTTTTTTTGCAAAATTTTTAAAATTTAATCTATCATAATAAAATTTTGCAATATGGCCTTTGCGGCCACAATGTGAATAAATATACATATGGACATACTTTTAGTATGATGTGTATGTGCATGCCATGAAGTATGTGCATGCATGTGTGGGACATATTTCTTGTGAAACATGAATTTCAATTTATTATGACTAAAAGCACATTGGTTCAAAGTAGAACTCAAACAATCTATTACATTTTTCAAAATACAAATATCATTTATATCAATAGAAAAAAATTAGCATGAGAAGTGTGAGAAACAAAATCTTTTTTGAATTTATTCAAAAAATATGCAACTTTTCATTTTTTAAAAATAATATCAAATTGAGTTTTCACAGCATCCTTTTCTTTTCAACAAAAACAAATTGATTTTTCAAAGTTTCTTTTTCTTTTGAATTCAAATCAATTTCATTTTTCAAAAATTATCTTTATTTTTCAAAGATCCATTTTCTTCAAAAATAACATTCAATTTAGAAGATAAGGAGACATTTCCTTTTGCAAAAATTCATTTTCTTTCAAAACAATATTAATTTTGAAGAATCATTTTTATTTAACATAGAATTATTTTCTTTCTTCAACTTCTTATTTTAATTTTCAACAAATCATATTTTTCAAGTAGTTCTTGATAAAACATGGCAAGATCATCATATGATATATCTTCATTTTCATCAAGATTGAATTCCGAGTTTACCTCAAGAGAGTCATCCCCTTGGACCAAGCACATGTAGGAAGTATCACCTTCTTCTGAGTCAATCTTCTTTTCATTTGTAGTTTGTTCGCCAAGAGAGATCAATGTATTCCATACTGCAAATGTTGAATCAAGATTAGTAACCTTAGATAAATAATTCATTAGAGCTAGCTTTAAAGCATGAATAGCTTTTGCATTAGCATCAAGAGATTTGCCATTTAATATATTTAATTCTTTAATGGTAGCAAGATAAACATGCCTTCCGAGGGATTGAAGATATAAAAACTTCTTAATCTTTCAAGTTTGGAAGTAAAAATATCAAACATAGGTGGATCAAGAAAATTCATAAGTGTGTGTAAACAAGAATGTGATTAGTAAAAATAAAGATCACTCCTCGGTGATTAAACTAAATATCAGGAGCACTAACTCAGATACCAATTAAAATCACCTAGAAGGAATGAATAGGTGATAAACTAATCAAGTGAAAATTGAAAAATTATTAACAATAATTCTACACAAATAAGATCACATATACAATGCCAAACTCACAACCAAGAAATGAAGTTGTATGCCTCATGAAGGGCTCTGACTTCTCCTCGTGATTATTCTTAAATAAGTGTTGAGGTGTTTAATTGCTTTCTTAATTTAATAAAACAATATCAAGCATGAGAATAAGAATTTATAATAATGCTAGATATTTAAACAAGAGTTGATTTGAGAGAGAGAATAGCAATCACAAATGCAGAAGAATTGTTTCGAGGATCGAGCAACTTGCTCTATGTCCCCGCCTTCACTGCAATGAAGGATTTCGCTAGAACCGATCCTGCAAGATCACTTGGTGTCGCAACACTTATAAGCTCCCTTACTCATTCCTACAAGAATACAAACACACAAGCCCACGAGCTCGATCGAGGTCACAACCTCTGACAACTCAATACAAAAGATGGAACACTTGGTAATCAACTATTTGATCACAAACAAAACTCTATCACAAGACAAATAATCCTATACAATAGATATCGATAAGAAAGCTCAGGCTTGTGTGATAAAAAATAAAGATTGAAAGAATGAAAGTTTGAAATCTTTTCTAAAACTTGATAAATTGATGTAAGTACCTTGTGTTTAGGTTATCAGCAACACCTATATATGTAGGAATACTAAAAATATGTGTATTAAACCCAAAATAGTGGTTAGAAACAAAACCGAAAAGATTTGACTAGAAAATAGCCGTTAAATGGCAAAACAGGCAAATCTGCCAAGCTGCAGTCGACCACTAACGATTAAGATTATAGCCGTTGGGGGCAGTCTGTCGACCGCCCAGAGAGAGCGTATTTTCTCTATGGTTATCGGTCGACCACACGATCGACCGACCTGAGAGAGTATTTGTGCTCTCTGATGCTCAGTCGACCGCCCGGTGGACCGTGTGCACGAGCAAATTGCATGTGTGCATCACAATTGACTGCCCGGTCGACCGCATGCACAAGCAGTCCACTTGAAATACCACCGGTCGACCACCCGGTCGATCAGCTTAGGGCCAAAAACTGATTTTTAATATTTTTAAAATACCTTTTAAAAATACAATAAGTTCTCTTAAAAATCCTCAAAAATAAATTCTATAAAATATAACACAAATATGTATGATAAAAATTAAGACATATTTCAAACATGTGAACTTCTTTTTGAGATGTTTAAATTCATTTTTGAAATAGAAATCATTTAAATATTATTTCAAAACTAATCATTTAAAATTAAACTTTTGCAAAAGTTTTTCTAAATATGTATAAAATACAAAAACAAGTTACTAAAACTCCTTTGAAGCTCTAATGTGTATGGACAACACCAATACACATATAAACTGATATAAGCTTGTTTTTATATTTTCTTTTCATAAAACAATCTTTTGATAAAATAAACTTTAAACTATAAATTTATTTTCAATAAAACTCATTAAACCAGTATAGAAAACTTTTATGTGTGTGTAAGCTTGAATAATCAAATCTACACTACTCTTTATAAGAATCTAAACTAATTTATCAATACTTACAAACATATTTAATTTAAGTCTTCTTCATCTTGAATTGACTTCAACAAACTTGATCTTCTTTTCTCTTTATTCTTGTCTTAATGCATATTGAGCTTATCTCTTTCTTGAGTTCTTGATATGTTCATTGTGCTTAAGCTCTTGAATCAATAATAGATAGCTTTAGTTCTCAACTTTGAGTCCATTATTGAAGCTGAACACTGAATCATGATCTTGATTAAAATCTGAAACTTAAACATGTAAGATCATTAGTAGTATAACTACACGAGTTAACCATCATCAAAACTAGAGTGACGGGCCTATGCGCCAACAAACGCACTTAACCAGCTTCGCGAACTCCGAGATCCATCTCGATCTGCCACGAGAAGTAAGGAGTTGCTATCACATGGCTGGACTCTCAAATCGGAGTCGGAGTCCCTTCGGGAGGCGGTATGGTTTTGGAGTCGCAGTCATGGGAAGTCTTCGGAGGTGGAGTGACTGAGGTTTCAGATCGGGTTCTAGAGAGTTGGTTTATAATCCTGCTTCAGGGCACGTGTCGTGATCCTGGGAGTGGGTTAAATTTTGAGCACTACAAAACAAAAGATAAAAATATTAAAAAAGGAGCATCATGGCCAGCATTAAGAATGATTCGAGATAAAGTCTAACAACAAAATAAATATTTGGAGAAAAAGATACAAGTATTTATTCTCGTTACGAAAGCAGACATAAAATTGTAAAGTTCAAAGAAAAATTGGAGTGTTCCAAGAAAAACCAAGAGAAGCTCAACTGCTATGGAAATCAAGTGTCAAGTATTCATGAGGAATTTGAATTAAGGGAGTTGTAAATTGTCATTTAAATCCTCATGAAAATAGGAAAGTCAAAGTTTGAGATAATTTAGGTTTTTTAGAGTTTATAAAATTTAGTTTAATTGTCATAATTGTATTAGGATTAGTTTAAGAGTTTTTTATTTTTTTAATTAAGTAGTAGATTAAGAATTGGAGCTCGATTTTGAGTTAGATTTGTATTGTATTTTCGCCTATAAAAGAAGTGGCATGGACAATATTTTTTAAAAAATAAAATAAAGAAAAATTGAGAGAAACTGTAAGAACTTGAGAGATTATATACTATTTATCGAACCCTAACTCTTTCACTAACTCTCATTGCCAAATGATGCCTAATTCTCCTCACGAACAAAGCTAGGAATCTATTTACATAGATTGCCAAATAACATTCCTGTGGATAAACTTAAAACAACACCTTTGGACCAACTTCCTGCCCACTCAAATAAAACCTTCATTAATCTCTTCACATAACAAAAACCAATTAACATTAATTAATCAATTAATCCCATCAAAATCAAACAATCGTAGGTCATCCAAGTTTAGACAACCCTTGTCCCAAGTTAATCCCACACCTCCCTCGTCAACGGTTAGGCTGCCCTCCCCTTGACCAAATCACTCACAAATTTGGCAGGAAAATTTCATTAATCCAAATAATTTTTTGCAAACAGAGTCCCAAAAAATTTCCAGAGTTTGTTGCCAGTTAGGTTTGCAAAAAGCCCAACACCCAACGCCAACTTGGCGTGCAGGCTTCGAGTTGTTGCACACAGCTAAACTACTGCCTCTCACTTCCCCCCAAAATTAAAATAAAATCAAACCAAAAGAACCAGTCAAAATGAATCCAAACCCCCCTCTCACTCTTCCCTTATATTCTCTATTTCCATCTCTTTGCTACTGTTCCGTCATCACACAATGAGAGGGCTATACACGGGCGGCGGCGGAGGGTCGGTGGTGGCGGAGCTCGAGGGCGCCCTGCTCCGGGACTCCGACCCGTTCCCCTACTTCATGCTGGTGGCCTTCGAGGCCTCCGGTTTGTTCAGGTTCGTGAGCTTGTTGCTGGCCTGGCCCGTGGTCAAGCTGTTGGAGTTCATGGGCCAGGGCGAGCTTGGCCTGAGGATCATGATCTTCTTGGCCGTGGCCGGGGTCAGGGAGTCGGAGATCGAGGCGGTGGCCCGCGCCGTGCTGCCGAAATTCTTCATGGACGACGTCGACATTTCGGCGTGGGGGTGTATAGTGGGTTTTGAGCGGAGGGTGGTGGTGAGTAGGTGTCCGAGGGTGATGGCGGAGAGGTTTGTGAGGGACCACTTGAAGGCTGATGAGGTGGTTGGGCCGGAGCTCGAGGTGAACGGGCCGGCATTGCGACCGGGTTCGTGAAGACGGGGCCCGGGGGCGGTTGGGGACCGGGTCAGGAGATCTTGAACGGTGACCGGCCGGACGCTGGGCTGGGCCGGCTCTCGCCAGTGTTATCTGCGTGCAAGGTAAATTTTTTTTTTCTTCCCTTTATATTTTATTACAACCTCATTATATAATTTTCAGAAAGTTTATAATTTTTGTGTAATTTATTTGAGTTATAGCACGGGAGAAAGTCCTCGGAGAGTCACAATTTTGTGAATTATTTTTGGGAAAAATATTAGCTAATATTTTTGATTTAAGTCAACTGGCTTATAGGATGTACGTGAAAAGCACGTTATCACAACTGCTGATTGCTGAATTCTTTTTTGTATGATCTCGAAGTTTACATAATTTTGAAAGTATTTGTCACTCAACCTGCTTGGTAATAATTCTTAATTTACAAAGGGGCAGATTATTTATGATTGTACTTTTTAATTTATTGCTTTTTTTAAAACACAAGTAGCTATGGATGTTAGCAAATGCTGTCCTCGATACAGTTAAAATATAGTTTTTAATTGTAGAGAAGGCAAAAAGCAGGTGATTTTACTTTTTAAATATCTTGTTATGCACATGCAACGAATCTAACTAAAACACAAAATTAATTTCTTTAAACATGGAGATCTACACGCAGAAAACTATTATCTGGGGAGTATAAAACAAGCAATTTTGTGGTCAAAGTCCCTCTTTCTAGATCACATATTTTTTTATCACAATCATTTACGAGGTTGCTCAACTATATCTTTCTATGTAAGCTGCATCGATCTATTAAATGCTAAACAACTTAATAAATTTTAAATCATTGACTTTGATACAGTTAATACACAAATTGAAAAGAAAAAAATTAATTAATCAATTATTCATGCATGCATATCTATTTTTCGTTCATATTTCATATTTGACGATGGCTGTCACTTCTGATCATGGCTGAATAACTACATAGAAGATGAGATTTTTGTACGTCAAGTTATGTATTCATTTATTCATGCCACAGGAAAAATACAGTCCTCCCTTCACCGCCGGCCAAAAGCGCGCCACCATCACCGCCGTCGATCGCCCCCACCCAGTAATCTTTCACGACGGCCGCCTGGCCCGCCGCCCGACCCCACTCACCTCTCTCCTAATCATCCTCTGGATCCCAATCGGCGTCGCCCTCGCCCTCGTCCGCATCCTCGTCGGCATCATCCTCCCCTTACCCCTCACCCCCTACGTCGTCGGCATCTTCGGCGGTGCCGTCATCGTCCGCGGCCGCCCCCCTCCTCCATCTAATAACGGTACCTCCGGCGTCCTCTTCGTCTGCACCCACCGTACTCTCATGGACCCGGTGGTCCTCTCCATGGTCCTGGGCCGCCGCGTCCCCGCCGTCACCTACTCCATCTCCCGCCTCTCGGAGATCCTCTCCCCAATCCCCACCGTCCGCCTCTCCCGCGACCGCCTCACCGACGCCGCCCGCATCCGCGCTGAGCTGGCAAAGGGCGATTTAGTAGTCTGTCCCGAGGGGACCACCTGCCGCGAGCCATTTCTACTCCGGTTCAGCGCCCTTTTCGCCGAGCTCACCGACAGGATCGTACCTGTTGCCATGAACTACAGGCTGGGGATTTTCCACGCCACCACCGCGAGGGGGTGGAAGGCGATGGACCCCGTGTTCTTCTTCATGAATCCGAGGCCGGTGTACGAGGTGACGTTCTTGAACCAGTTGCCGGCCGAGGCCACGTGTTCGGCCGGGAAGAGCCCAGCGGATGTGGCGAACTACGTGCAGAGGATACTGGCGGCGTCGCTGGGGTTCGAGTGTACGAATTTTACGAGGAAGGATAAGTATCGCGTGCTGGCCGGGAATGACGGGACGGTGGCCGCCGCCGGGAGGACGTGGATGGGGTGGGCCAGGGAGACGGTGGGGTTTCTGCTGCACTAGCACTGGCTCAGATGGGATCGGATGGTTATTAGTGTAGATAATTAATCTTATGATGATGATTATTATCTAGTAATTAAGTTTATACTGGATTATTATTGTTCTTTTTTTCCCCTCTTGTATGATTCATATGTTTCTTTGAATAAAATTGGGACTTGATTTTTCTTACATGAAGTATTATTATTTACTAGATGAGTTGAATGACGAGGTTCATAACTATTCGTAAAACAATAATTAGCAGTTTAAATTATTTTTGTAATTCACGAGAGATATAGTGTTAATATTTGGAGCTTCCTCTAAAGCAATTGCACTTTGGGAGCAGCAATTTACAGATTAAAGAAGAAGGGGAAAAAAAGGCTTTGGTAGAATGAGTCTTTTGTTTAAAAGTTGTAATTAAGTTGCTAGGATTGGATTTTAGCTTGTGTCTGTAGTCTGTACATGACTGGCATTAATATATGAATTAGGATCAAATGTTGACCCTTTCATTTAATGGCATTATTGTATAATAATCAAAGTTATAAGGGCAAATCAGTGTACGTGTGATTAATTTTAACCTAATGAGGTCAAGTTTCAGCTGTTTCAATTCTACTACTGCCCTCAGTTTCAAGCATTGATCAGTACAGAAACCATTCTGCACCTTCTCCTCCCACGTCGGTGTCCGAAGCAACCAGTCTTTGTGTCTGCTTGCGCTCTCCTCCTCCTCCAAGTTGCCAGCCAGCCACTCGGTTTCTCATGATTACTGTAAAATAATAAATATACCCTCTAACTGTCACTTTAACTTTAAAGTTTTAGTGCAGTGATAGAGACTTTAACAGTTACTATTAAAAATCTCATCAATCGATCTTGTTGATCTCTGAGCTCAAACTGACATTGTAACCTAAATGAAAGAGGGTAATTAGGACATTAATGTCACCTTAAACCACACGGCAGTTGGACAAACCGCGCGGCTAAACACTGCTTAATTAGCCAAAATAGCTAGCCAACCAGCAGCCAACCACTGAACCAAACAGGGGGGAAAAAATAGTAAAAGCCAACCAAAGAGAGAGAGACCTCAATGATGCTATTTGCCTCCCTGTTGATAAGAGACAACAAAAATCATTAAGCAAGTGATGATGAAGTTGAGAAGAGTGGTACCGTGGCACTGTGCCGCGACCAAGTGCAACAGAGCAGAATTTGGCTCCTTTGCTGACACCTGCTCAAGAGCATATCAATATGTGATTGGTTCTCTTATTATATGTATGTACCGCTCACACAAATAACCGAACCCTAAGACACACATGAACCGAACCTGAGAACAGATGGATGTGGGGAACCCCATGCCCTTAGCATTCCTTTGGCGTGTTTCTTGTATTTTGCAATTGTTGCCTTTCAAAATCCCAAAAGTCACCAAGCATGAATCACGCAGTTCTGGGCTCTGAATCGAGTCAAGGGAGAGTGACAAGCCGCCTCTGTACGTGCAAAGCAAGAAAAATCTAAATTCATGTATTGTTCTCTTGAGTGCATTTGAAATCTATTTATCAAATGTGGCAAGTACAGTGCAGAGTGCAGTGGTGGTTAGATTGATAAAAAAAATGGCGTGGAAAAGGTTGAAAGTGCAGAAAAATGATGTACATTTTCTTTATTTGATTTTTTTGTAAACTATGTTGTGTTTACCAATTCAGTGTTAATTTAATAATTCATCATTTCACAAATTACCGACTTAGTGTTAATTTGATTGAAATTAGCAAGTGCAAAATGAATTAATATGAAAATAATGCGAAATATATCAATCATAATGAACCAAACAGCAAGATTTTCCTTTTTTTATTAAAAAATTTGTATTTAGTGCCAAAAAATATCAATCGCAGTGAACCCAGCCCAAATCGGGTCCAGAAAAAGATCCGACCCGCTTGATAGATGGCATCAGAATTTGTTCTAAAATATAATTAAATTGTATATATTTGTTTACTAAATCACATGCAAAATAAACGGAAACACCTCAAAATTTAATGCGGAATCTTGAAGCGCAATTAACGATTGACCCCCTAAAAGATCTCCCTTTTCCAAATATATCTCTCCTACTTTCCTTGTTTTACAATTTACACAAATGTTTCTTCTTTGATTGACCTGCGAACAATTTCATGCCAGACATTTCAAGGCACATATATTTGCACTCCAAACTTTAATTAACACATTCCTTGGATTTTTACACCAATAATTTTGATTAACACAACCCCCAATATTCCTTAAATACCCTTTATTTTTAAAATCTTTAAAAAAATCCTAAAATACCCTTCCCTCTTCTGCTCAATTCAACATCTCTCTTTCCCTCCCTCCTTCTCTCGCAGCCTCTCTCAAGCTCTAAAAAAATTCAAAATTTTAAACTTAGAGAATCGAATTCTTCATGGGAGAGCTCAGATTGCTTCAGAACCACGTCGCAATCTCCATTCACCAATTTAGGTAACTGACTATACCCTAAATTTCCCAAATAATCTCTAAATCTTGATTTTTTTTTTCCTTTGATTTTTTGTAATTTCAGTGTATTTGATTGTTATTAGTGAGATTGTAGGTTAGATTCCTTTGAAAATATAGAAAATTTTCAAACAATACGATTAAAATCAGTGATCTGTGGTGAAATTTGGGAGTTGTATTCGGATGTTGTTCAGCCTGAACAAGCCGAACATCAATGTTTCTGTTCGGTCCACGATGACCATATAAACTTATTTTGTTCGGCTGCTCTTGGCCAAACAATAGTCTTCCGTTCGGTAACCTATGGCCGAACAACAGTAATTTGTTCGACCATCAGTGGCCGAACAGCCCGATTAAGTTCGACCTTTTACGGCCGAACAAATGTGTTAAATTTGTGGGGTTGGGTTTATCAACTTTGTGGGTGTTTCCAATGGGTGTGTTAATCAAAGTTGTGGATAAAAATGTTAATAGTTTTCTGACATTTTTCCTAATATAATATGTGTTGGCCCAGAGGCCTTCCACCCTAGTTTTGATGATGATTAACTCATGTAGTTATGTTTACTAATATTCTTGTGATGTTTAGTTTCAGATACTTAACCAAGATATTAGTAGGTGATTAGCTTCAACAAAGGAGTTTGGAGCTTCTCACGTGGTGATTCAAGAGCCCGAGCGACAAAGTCATATCTAGCACTCGTTGGAGTCAAGCTCGGTGGATCACGGTTTGGATCGAGTCGGCTTGAAGACGGAGTTCGTCAAGAAGACTTCGGTACATAGTTTAGATTATGTTTTTAGATCCATTTGTAAAGACTAGATAGTGTGATATGCTCAAGTTCACAACACACACACTTGTTTAAGTTTTCATGTTTATTGGTTTTCAGTTTTTAGTTTAACCGTTCTTGGTTTCATGAATAGATAGTATCAATACAAGTTTACATGGTTTAATGTATATTAGATTTGTTCTATATACATGTATGCTTCATATCTTAGACAAACATATTTTGATATGCCTATTCATGTGTTTGGAGTTTTGTGTTTTAACAAAACATATTTTCGGATTTAATATCAAAAATATGGATATATATATATATATATATGTTTCATGTATATTGGATTATATCCATATACAACATGCTTCAAGTTGTTTAAATAACATGTTTTTGTATTTGGATGAGTTTTTGAAAAATCGGATTTCCATTTGAAAAATTCAAGTTTTAGAAAATACAGTTTTTGGTTTTCGACAAAATTTCTAAGTCACAAAAAGAGTTCAAAATGTTTGTAACTTGATTTGATTTTTACTCAAACAAGTTTGTATATCAATGTATTATACTGGACTTATTTTTGTGGATTTTTAGAGAATTTTATGGGATTTATTTTGTATTTAAAAACCAATTTTTCAGTCCCAAAAATTATTCTGTCAGGCTCTGGCGGTCGACGATTCCGGTCGACCGGACCAGGAGCCGATCGACCGGAGCAGTCGACCGGACATGCACGAGACGTGCACAAAGGCCATTGGGTTTGGTCGGTCGACCGTACGGTCGACCGACTGAAGGCAACCTACTCTCGAGTCGCCCCGGTCGACCGGCCAGAGAGCCGTTGCTCTCTGGTTCAGGTCCCGGTCGACCGGGCGGTCGACCGGAAGGCTGAACGGTCAGAAATTTGACCGTTGGCCGGTCGACCGCCGGTCGACCGGAAGGCCAATTCTGGCCTAGTCTGCTGCCAACGGGCATATTCCTTTTTGGGCTTATAAATACCCCATTTGAGAGAGGTTTTCTCCAAGATTTTTAAGAGCAAAATTTATCCCATTTACAAGTGTTTTAACACAAGTTTTCAAAGAGTTTTTAAGCCAAAAGGATCTATCTTCATTTATTTTCAAGGGTTGGAAAAATCAAAGAAAAATAGAGATTTGGGATATTTGTGTTGTTCTTCATTTCTATCAAATTCAAAGTGTTTTCCCAAGTATTTTTCTTTATTATTTGATTTCCAAACACCTTAATTTCTCACACTTGAGCTTACATACTATCCTATCTATTAGGATCTTTATTTTTGTGAGAAAGAGATAGTTTGTGGTTGTGGAAACCACCAAGTGTTGTACCCCTCCTTTATTTATGATATCCCTCTAGTGAGAGGTGATTGTTGTTGGCCCGATGGCGTATCACTCTAATTTTGATGATGATCAACTCATGTAGTTATAGTACTAATGATCTTGTGTTTATTCAGTCTCAGATTTGTGATCAAGATCTTAGTAGGTGTGCAGCTTCAACAAAGAATTTAAAGTCAAGTTTTGGAGCTAGCACGGTTTGTTTCAAGAGCTTGTGCATCAAGACCACATCAAGTACTCAAGAGAAGTCTAGCTCTATGGATCAAGTTTGGACCAAGTCAAAAAGATGAGAAGACTTCAAGTGAAGACTTCAAGAAGAAGACTTGTGTCTAGGTTTATTTTTATAAGATTTTGTTTTTAGATTAAGATGTAAATGATACAATAGTTGGTGGATTGCTCAAGTTATCATATACACACACACTCCTGATTTGTATGTGTTTTCATAAAAGAATTTTTATTTTGGAAAAATACAAAAGAGTTTTCATTTTGGAAAAATATCGGTTAGGTTTTTGGTATTCTAAGTTTACATGTCTTTAACCAAAACCATGTTTAAGTGCCTTTTGTCAGAAACATAGATATTTCATCATGTATGTGTAGTGGATCATATCCATACACTCTATGTTTTTAAAGTGTTTAAAATATCTTATTTTTGTATTTGGAGAAGTTTTGGAAAATAAGTTTTGGAAAAACCAATTTGGAAAAATACGGTTTTCATTTTTAACCAAAATTTCCAAGTTACAAAAATAGTTCAAATTATTTGTAACATGTCTTGATTTTACTCAAACATGTTTGATTAACAAAGTATAATACTGAAACTATTTTTTGTAGATTTTTCGTGAATTTATGGGATTTCTTTAAGAAATAAAAATCAAGTTTTTCAATCCCTTAACTGTTCTGACCTGGCTTCTGCCGGTCAACCAGACCGGTCGACCGAGTTAGGAGTCGGTCGACCAGGACGGTCGACCGACGTGCATAGAACGTGCACGCTAAGTCTGCTGGAGGGCCGGTCAACCGACTCGGTCGACCTCAGAGAGCTTCTGCTCTCTGGAAAGCCCCGTCGACCGGGCCGGTCGACCGTCAAAGAGCTCTGCTCTCTGTTCTAGGCAGCAGTCGACCGGGCCGGTCGACCGACGCCCCAACGGTCAGAAATCTGACCGTTGGCGGTCGACCGGGTGGTCGACCGTCAGGCCAATCTGGCTCCCAACGGCTAGTTTTTCTAACCCTATAAATTGGGGCTTTGGGGGCTGTTTCACATAAGATTTTAAGAAGAGTTTTGGGCTAGTTCTGCATACCCATTTCAGTGGTTATATCCACAAGTTTTAGAGCTACATTTCCAAATCAAAAGAGTGTTTTAAAAGTGATTTTCTTGAGTTTTCCTCTACCATTTCAATCCTAGTTTTCTCACACAAACACTTGAGCTATCCATTGCTATATCTACCTATAGGGTTATTTGTTGTGAGAGAATTTTAGGTGATCAAAGTGTTGTGATCTCCAAAATTCATCTTTGTACTTTGAGGAGGCGGACTTGTGGGTTTGCGGTATTTCGGGTTCTAGTGTGAACTCGTTGTTTGAGGTGCGGCCTCGACAAGCTAGTGGGCTTGCGGTGTGTACGGGACTAGAGAGTCCAAGGAGTTCAAGTGTGAACTCGCCTTGTAGGTGTTGCGGCACCGAGTGATCCGGTGGGATCGGTTTATAGTGGAAATCCTTCAAGTGTTGAAGGCGGGGACGTAGAGCAAGTGTGCTCGAACCTCGAAACAAATCTCCCGTGTTTGTGATTGCTCTCTCTATCTCTTACTTGTTTATATCTTGCATTCTTATATTGTTTTCATCCTTGTATGTTTGATATATATTTGTGCTCATATTGTTATATGCTTGAGGATTGTTTGCTAGCACTTGTATTCAACCAAGAGAGCCAACGCGACACCTCAACTCTTATTTAGAAGAATCTTGAGGAGTTAGTCCAGAGCCCTTCACGGGAAATCCGGCTACACTCTTATGTTATACGTGGTGTTTAGTTTAAAAAGTTTTTATTCCGCATTAATTGACCATTAGATTAGCTCATCACCTATTCACCCCCCTCTAGGTGATTTACAATTGGTATCAGAGCCAAGTGCTCTTGATTTGGGTCTTACAACCTAGAGTTAAAGATCCTCATTTTATAGCTAATCACAATATTTGTACACACACCATGGATTTCATGTCACCTCCCACTTTTGACATTCTTAACATCCAAACTTGGAAGGTTAAGATGTCTTTGTACCTCAAAGTCCTAGGTATTCATGTTTATCTTGCTACTATTAAAGATTCATATGTTAACAATAGCAAGTTTATTGAGGCTAACTCAAAAGCCCTACATGCTTTGAAGTGTACTCTAAATGATGATTATATCTAGGGTTTCTAACAGTGATTCGGCTTTTGTAGTATGGAACTCGTTGATCTCCCTCGGCGAAAATGAACAATATTATGCGGGGAGCGTTCGGATGTTGGAAGTGATACCTCCAACGTGTGCTACATGGTCCAAGGGGATAACCCCTTGAGGTAAACACCGAATCTGAGCTAGATGAAGATGTTGATATGTCCTATGATGAGCTTACATCTTTTTGTCAATAACTTCTTGAAAAATATGAATTGCTTAAGAAAGATATAAGAAAATGAAAAAAATTTTGATTGCATGTTAAAAGAAAATGATTCTTTTAAAATAAAGTTGCATGCATTGAAAAAGAAAATGAAACTTTGAAAAATGAGAATGTTTCCTTGATGTCTAAATTAAATGATTTTTGTGAAGGAAACACTAATTTGAAAAATAAATTATTTTGGTGGAAAAACAAAAGGAAGTTGCTTTGCATAAAAACACTTCTTTAAAAAGAAAAATTGTTGAAAAAGAAAAAGTAAATGTTTCTAAAAAGAAAAAGACTATTGATCATGCTCTTCATGCCACAACCATTGATAAAAATGAAGTTAAATTTTAAAAAATAAAATAGATTGTTTGAGCTCAACTTTGAGCAAATGTGCTTTTAACCACTCTAGATTGGAGTCTTTGTTTTCAAAGAAACAAGCTCCACATGTTCATGCACAACACCCTCATCGTGCATATGCACATTTTGCACGCCATGACCACACCCACACTCATATGCATCCTAGAGTGTATAAATGTACACATTGTGGCCGCAAAGGCCATCTAACAAAATTTTGTTATGATAAGATAAATGCTTTAAATTTTGCTAACAAGAAAGTTTGGGTTCCTTATAAGACTAACCCTCAAGGACCCAAAAGAAAATGGGTACCAAAATCCCCACTTTTTGTATTTGATGTAGGTGCGGGCTCTCACAAAACGTGAGAGGGATGGTGCCTTGGTTGTGGATGTATGGACTTGATGGGCACACATTTTTGATACATCGCTATCAAGGAGGTTTGGTGGGACAACCACCATGTTTTGGAGATTTGGAGTACAGTTCTTTGTTTTGGTAATTATCTCTAAACTCCTAATTTAGTTTAAATATTTTTCATTGATGATTTCTTTAGCATGTTCATGTTTTTTGTGCTTCATAAGGTAAATACTAGTTTAAATGTAGTTTTTATTAAACTTGGATATATACATGTACAAGTAGTGAGCCACATTTGATTCATATATGTTTTCACTTCATTACTCATTTGTACTCACTATATGCACATGTATAGCCTAGTTTTGATAATTTTCTCATTTACACTTGTTTGGCCTATTTTCATGTTTTGCTTCATGTATATGTATTTTGTATTCAAATCTAATAAATATACATGTATATCCCTTGAGTCTTTTACCTTCATGCAATTTATATTATGAACTCTTTTTATGTTTGGGATTGTATTCATATTGTTAGTTTTGGATAAATCATACATATACCTAGAAGTTATGTTTAAATGAAAAATGATTTTTCATTTTTTTTGATAAAGTGAGTTTCATGTTTGTTTTGAGCTTTATTAATTATCTTCATGGAAGATGCTAATTACATAATTTTTGTACACTCACACTTTATTTGTTTATTCATGACTTTGTTTCATGATTATTTTTAAGCTTTATAGATCTTGAGTGACAACTTTATGTATTTAGTATGTTTCATGATTTGATTTCATGTTTTTGAAGGATCTTTAACTAGTTTTTCAAAAATTAATCTAACTAGTTATTATTCTTCATTTGGTAGTGATTTTCACTATAAAAATATTCTCAAACCCTATTTTTGAAAACCCCTACCAACACCGTTATGGGTGGACGGATGGGCGAGTATGCTTTGTAAGCTTTATTGGAAAATCTTTTATCTTGAGCATATAAAGGGTGGTAGTTATGAGTTATATACTTGATTTATATTGTTATTTTCAATTAGTATCTCAATTGATATTCTTTTTGTATATACTCATATTTTGTTTTCTATATATGTATGCTTCATAATTTCCATAACATCAATTCCTATTGATATTGTCTTTTCCATACATATATATGTTTTGAAAATCAAGCACAATCAAATACATATATTTATACTTGATTCTCAACATATTTACATGTTTTAAAGTACAAAGTTTGTTCATGCTAAGCTTCATTCAAATCTTCAATTTCAATTGATTTCTCAATTGATATTTTTATATAAGCTTATGCATTATCTTCAATTGATATTTTTTTACAATCTGTATTTTTTTTATATCAAAATTCACAATATGTTTCAATTGGTATCTATTGATCTATTTATTTCAATTGGTATCCATGAAAATTTATATTGGTATCAAGATATAAAATACTTTCTTTCATTGGTATCAAGATTACAATTTGTATCAAAATTTCTTTGTTATTTCAATTGATAAAATGTTTTAATTACAATTAAAAATTCAAAATTTGTAATGTTTATTTACATTTGATATTTTAAAATTTGATTTACTAAGATATCTTAAAATTTTGTTTTATTGAGAAAATTCATATTTTGTTTTATTGAGAAAATTAAAAAATGTTTTTGATTTATATTGCCTATATGCAAGGGGAGCTTAACATCTCTTCTACATATATATTCATGTTGAGTGTATCTTATATTGAGGAGCTTGATAACTCTTCTTTATGCGGTACATATGTGTAGGCGGAGCTTCACATCTCCTCTTATGCATTGCATAATATGTGTTATGTGAATTAGGGCTTGTCATCCTTTCTTCATGTAATGCATGTATGTAGGAAGCTAACTTAGCGTCTTCCTCTTCATGAATGTATATCGCATATAACTCTTTATGGATTGATTTGAGTTCACCTCATTGTGGGGGAGAACAATGTTTTGTGTTTACTTTAACCCCTTTGTTGATGATTGACAAAAAGGGGGAGAAGTATTTTAGGTATATATGCATGTTTTCCTTACTTTATACATAAAGGGGAGAAGGATTTTTGTTTATGCATATTACTTTGTTTTGCAAATAGGAGAAAAAGAATTCGATAAGTTTCATACTTGTTTATGCATGTTTATCTCCTTGTATTTGCATACATGTTTATGAGCTTTCAATGCATATTTATTTGTTATTGTTATGCATGAGTTAAGGGGGAGCTTCTTTGAAGCTTTACTTTAATCCATGCATATATAACTCCATAAGTTTTTATCTTCATCAAAAAGGGGGAGATTCTTGGCCCGATGGCCTATCACTCTAGTTTTGATGATGATCAACTCATGTCGTTATAGTACTAATGATCTTGTGTTTATTCAGTCTCAGATTTGTGATCAAGATCTTAGTAGGTGTATAGCTTCAATAAAGGATTTAAAGTCAAGTTTTGGAGCTAGCACGGTTTGTTTCAAGAGCTTGTGCATCAAGACCACATCAAGTACTCAAGAGGATTCTAGCTCTATGGATCAAGTTTAGACCAAGTCAAGAAGATGAGAAGACTTCAAGAAGAAGACTTGTGTCTAGGTTTATTTTTATAAGATTTTGTTTTTAGATTAAGATGTAAAGGATAGAATAGTTGGTGGATTGCTCAAGTTATCATATACACACACACTCTTGATTTATATGTGTTTTCATAAAAGAATTTTTATTTTGAAAAAATACAAAAGAGTTTTCATTTTGAAAAATACCGGTTTGGTTTTTGGTATTCTAAGTTTACATGTCTTTAACCAAAACCATGTTTAAGTGCCTTTTGTCAAAAACATAGATATTTCATCATGTATATGTAGTGGATCATATCCATACACTCTATGCTTTCAAAGTGTTTAAAATATCTTGTTTTTGTATTTGGAGAAGTTTTGGAAAAATAAGTTTTGGAAAAACCAATTTGGAAAAATACAGTTTTCATTTTTAGCCAAAATTTACAAGTTACAAAAATAGTTCAAATTATTTGTAACATGTCTTGATTTTACTCAAACATGTTTGATTATCAAAGTATAATACTGAAACTATTTTTGTATTTTTTTTCGTGAATTTATGGGATTTATTTAAGAAATAAAAACCAAGTTTTTCAATCCCTTAACTATTCTGACTAGCTTCTGCCGGTCGACCGGACCGGTCGACCGAGCTAGGAGTCGGTCGACCGTGCATAGAATGTGCACGCCAAGTCTGCTGGAGGGTCGGTCGACAGACCCGATCGACCGCAGAGAGCTTCTGCTCTCTGGAAAGCCCTGGTCGACCGGGCCGGTCGACCGTCAGAGAGCTCTGCTCTCTATTCCAGGCAGCAGTCGCCGGGCCAGTCGACCGACGCCCCAACGGTCAGAAATCTGACCGTTGGCGGTCGACCGGGCGGTCGACCGTCAGGCCAACCTGGCTCCCAACGGCTAGTTTTTCTAGCCCTATAAATTGGGGCTTTTGGGGGTTGTTTCACATAAGATTTTAAGAAGAGTTTTGGGCTAGTTTTGCATACCCATTTCAGTGGTTATATCCACATGTTTTAGAGCTACATTTCCAAATCAAAAGAGTGTTTATCAAGAGTGTTTTAAAAGTGATTTTCTTGAGTTTTCCTCCACCATTTCAATCTTAGTTTTCTCACACAAACACTTGAGCTATCCATTGCTATATCTACCTATAGGGTTATTTGTTGTGAGAGGATTTTAGATGATCAAAGTGTTGTGATCACCAAAGTTCATCTTTGTACTTTGAGGAGGCGGACTTGCGGGTTCGCGTATTTCGGGTTCTAGTGTGAACTCGTTGTTTGAGGTGCGGCCTCGGCAAGCTAGTGGGCTTGCGGTGTGTACGGGGCTAGAGAGTCCAAGGAGTTCAAGTGTGAACTCGCCTTGTAGGTATTGCGCCACCGAGTGATCCGTTGGGATCAGTTTATAGTGGAAATCCTTCAAGTGTTGAAGGCGGGGACGTAGAGCAAGTGTGCTCAAACCTCGAAACAAATCTCCCTTGTTTGCGATTGCTCTCTCTATCTCTTACTTGTTTATATCTTGCATGCTTATATTGCTTTCATCCTTATATGTTTGATATATATTTGTGCTCATATTGTTATATGGTTGAGGATTGTTTGCTAACACTTGTATTCAACCAAGAGAGCCAACGCGACACCTCAACTCTTATTTAGAGGAATCTTGAGGAGTTAGTCCAGAGCCCTTCACGGGGAATCCGGCTACACTCTTGTGTTATATGTGGTGTTTAGTTTAATAAGTTTTTATTACACATTAATTGACCATTAGATTAGCTCATCACCTATTCACCCCCCTCTAGGTGATTTACAATTGTGGGTATCCCTCTAGTGAGAGGTTGATAGTGGAGGTTGTGTTGGTATCCCTCTTAGTGAAGAGGTGGATTGTAGTTGTTTGGCTAAGTGCCTATCCCTCATTTGTAAGGTTAATTTTGTTAGCTTTGTGCCTAGCCTCTAAGTGTAGAGGTTGTGTTTGTAAAGAGAGGAGTTGTGTATTCCCGGTGATTGTATTGCCCCAAATCCTCAGTGGAGGTTCCCTGTGTGGGAGTCCTGTGTGGACTATTGGATTGGAAATCCTTCTGTGTGAAGGCGGGGACGAAAAGTTGTGTGCTTGAACCTCGAAACATATTCGTGTGTTTGCGTTTGATCGATTGACTCTTACTCTCTCTCTCTCTCTCTCTCTCTTTATATTGTGCCTTGCATCATTCATATTGTCATACATACATTATATGCTTGGCTTGTTTGTGTGTGCCTCGCTTGTGCTTAACCACGAGAGCTTCATATAGCGCCTCAACTCTTATTCAGAGGAATCAAGAGGAGTTAGTCCAGAACCCTTCATCGGGAATTCGGCTACACTCGTTAGTTGCATTAAGTGTAGTTGCAATTAAGTTTTAATTTCCGCAATTAGTTCATTAGATTAGCCGTACACCTATTCACCCCCCTCTAGGTGTACTTTCAATTGGTATCAGAGCCTACGCTCCTGATATTTGGTTTAACCACTTAGGAGTGTGATATTGGTTTTGCTAATCTACATTTGCATTCCCACATTTATATTGTTTACACACACTCATAGATTGCTTGTCACCTCCCATGTTTGATGTCTCAACATTGACATGTGAAAATTTAGGATGTCCATGTACTTGAAAACCCTAAGCTTGCATGTTTTCCTTGCCACTACCAAGAAACCCTATCTTGGTGATAGCAAGCATATAGAGGCCAATGCACAAGCCCTTGAGGCACTTAGAAGTACGCTAAATAAAGAATATCTTTTTATGGTTTCTAATTGTGATTCCGCCTTTGCAGTGTGGAACACGTTGACCTCCTCAAAGCTTCAATTGTCAATCCAAACGGAGGATGAATCTAGTGGAGAATCTGAGCAACAATGCTACATGGTCCAAGGGAATGACTCCCTTGAGGTATACTCGAAAACTCAATTAGATAGTGATGATGCTAGTTCTTCATGTAATGACTATGTTGATCCAAATGCTTTAAATGAAGAACTTTCTATTGTATGTGAAAAATTGTTAGAAAAGTATAATCTTTTGAAAAAGAAGACTTTTGCTTTGAATAAAGAAAATAAAATTGTCTTCTAGACTTGATTTGGTTTTGCAAGAGAAGAAAGAGATTTCTAGTGAACGTGACTCACTTAAATCTCAACTAGACCTTGCCCTAAAAGAAAATGAATTTTTGAAAAATAAAAATGATTGTGAAATTATTTTAAAGAAGAATGAAAACTTGTCTTCAAAAGTTGATTTTGTTATAAAAGAAAATGATTCTTTAAAAATGAAAATTGTTTCTATTTCAAAGGAATTGGATTTGATGTCTAATGAAAACATTTCTTTGAAAAATGTTTAGGTACATATGTTTGCCATGCTAGTGTAGCTTCACATTCTAGCTCACCTATTGCATGCTCCACTTCTTTTAACATTGAAAATGATATAATTTGTTAAAGAAGAATATGGATTGTTTGGGCTCCACTTTGAGCCATTGTGCCTTGAACCATACACGTTTGGAATCTATGTTTCGAAAGAAACAAGTTCCATCTTTGCATGCACACAAACCACGGCATACACATGCTCCTCAGGGTCACACCCATTACACAATGTATGCTCATGTGTACACTCGTACACATTGTGGACGTAAGGGCCACCTTGCTAAATTTTGTTATGATCGTATAAATGATTCTAATTTAGCAAATAAGTTTGTTTGGGTTAGGAAAGGAACTAACCCCCATGGACCCAAAAGAGTATGGGTACCAAAGACCACCCCTATTGTATTTGATGTAGGTGTGGGCTCTCGCATGACGTGAGAGTGACGGTACCTTGAGGTGGATACGTTCTGAGCTTAAAGAGGACATTTTGGATGCATCACTTTCAAGAGGAGTTTGGTGAGAGGACCACCTTATTTTGGAGACTTGGAGAGTTGCCCTCATAGGTTTTGGTAACAAGCTCTAACTCCCATTTTTGTTTACATGCTTTCATTTTTAGCATGTCTTCATGTTTCATGATTAATATGTCATATGCCGTGATATTTAGATTAGTGATATACATGTTTAGTTATTTGAGACACCCATGTCTAATATGGATTTATATATAGTGTTCTCACTTTGTTTTTTAACTAATGTATATGTCCTAGATCTAATGCATGTGCATATACATATTGATCATATGGATGTTTATGAGTTTTGCTTTTGACTTTTATGCTTCATGTTTTGATTACATGATTGGATGTTAGTTTTCATTAAAACTAGGATATATACTTGTACAACTAGTGAGCCACAATAGACCAATATATGTTTGTGCTTGAAAGCTTATTTGTACTCATTAAATGTACCAGTATAGTCTAGTTTTGATGATTAATGCATTTGACTTGTATTCCCCATTTTACATGTTTTTCGTGTTTATGTTTAACTTCATGTATATGTCTATCTTGTCTAAACTATTAGCTATACATATACATCCTTGAGCCACTTGCCTTCATGCATATACTTTTGTGAACTCGTTATGTTTGGATATGTATGTATACTTTAGTTTGAACATGACATACATATACCTTGAAGATTAAATCGTTTTGATGATTTTCATATTTTAAGGAATTTTACATTGAGCTAAATTGACTATTTTCATGACTTCGTATTTCACACTCATATTAGATGTTTACTCATGTTTTGTTTTCATGAGACTAGATATGCCTTATCGACCATTGAGTGTTTAGTGATCATGTGATTTACACATTTTTCATGAAATATATTTTTTTTTTTCCTTACTTGAAGGATTTCATACTAGTTTTCAATTTTTCTTATAACTAGTTCGTATTCCTCACTTTGGAAGAGTTTTCGATTATGCTAAACTAGTTTCAAACCTATTTTTGAAAACCCTTTCCATTTAAAAGGGCGGTTGATTGGGCGACCATGCCTTGTAGGCTTCTAATTGAAAATCCTTTTAAACATGTGCATGAAATGGGTGGAAAGGTAATATGAGTTATACACTTAATCTTATTGTGTTTTCAATTGGTATCATTGGATCCTTTCAATTGGTATCACTATTGACATTTTTTTGTATACTCATATATATGTTTTATTTATGCTTACTATATCTCTATATCCTTGAGCACAAATTTTGGTTATGCTAAGCTTGATTTCTAATGACTATTTTATTTCAATTGACTATATTTCAATTAGTATTTGATACAAGCTTATGCATCATTTTATTTGGTATTTCATAAAGGGGGAGAAAAATTTATATTTCACCTTTCAATTGGTATTCTACTCCCACACTTTATGTTAAAAACAATTAAAAACGGGGATATTGATTATTTTTGGTATCATATGCTTTTAATGAAAAATTACTTTCATTGGTACTAATCTTTACAAATTGGTATCAAGATTATCTATAAGTTTACTTAAAATTGGTATGTTTTATTGATATCAAAATTTTTGGTTGAATTGTTTAAAATGATTTATTTACTTTCAATTGGTATTTAATTGGTATTTACTTACAATTGGTATTAATTGGTATTTAAATCTATGTTTGTTTTATGTACCACATTATGTACTTTCAATTATGTACTTTCAATTGGTATGTTTTGTTTCATTGATATCATGTTGCACTAATTTGATATATTTTTTCTTTCAATTGGTATCAAGAAAGTTTTGTTTTGATTTCACCCCTTATTGATAT
Source organism: Agave tequilana (assembly GCA_038442645.1). Taxonomy (NCBI): domain Eukaryota; kingdom Viridiplantae; phylum Streptophyta; class Magnoliopsida; order Asparagales; family Asparagaceae; genus Agave; species Agave tequilana. The sequence goes on from JAVJIF010016070.1 coordinate 133,078, forward strand.
TTCTTTTGTTTAAGACAAAAAGGGGAGAATATTGTTTTCTTTGACCCCTTTGTTGATGATTGACAAAAGGGGGAGAAGTATTTGAGTTTATATGCATGAGTTTAGTTGCATGTTTATTGTTTAGTGATTATCTTTCTAATTGGTATTAAGAATTTTGTTTTATTGATTGGTATCAAGAGGTCTTGATTGGTATCAAGAGCTTAAGTTTTTTTTATTGAATTGATTGGTATCAAGAGCTTAAGTTTTTTATTTAAATTTTTATTGGTATCAAGAGCTTAAGAACATGTTTATTTTAAAAAGAAAAAGGAATTTATGTTAAAAGTTTGGTATCAAGAGCATGTTCATTTCATTATTTTATGTATGTTGATGCATATCCATGTTTAGTACACATTGCATATATTTATTGTTTATTGCTATGCATGAGTTAAGGGGGAGCTTCTTTGAAGCTTAACTTTAATTTAGCATATATAACTCCATGAGTTTTGTCATCATCAAAAAGGGGTAGATTGTTGGCCCAGAGGCCTTCCACTCTAGTTTGATTATGATTAACTCATGTAGTTATATTTATTAATATTCTTGTGATGTTTAGTTTCAGATACTTAACCAAGATATTAGTAGGTGATTAGCTTCAACAAAGGAGTTTTGGAGCTTCTCACATGGTGATTCAAGAGCCCGAGCGACAAAGTCATATCTAGCACTCGTTGGAGTCAAGCTCGGTGGATTACGGTTTGGATCGAATCGGCTTGAAGACAGAGTTCGTCAAGAAGACTTCGGTACATAATTTAGATTATGTTTTTAGATCCATTTGTAAAGAATAGATACGTGATATGCTCAGTTCACAACACACACACTTGTTTAACTTTTCATGTTTATTGGTTTTCGGTTTTTGGTTTAAACCATTCTTGGTTTTCATGAATAGATAGTATCAATACAAGTTTACATGGTTTAATGTATATTAGATTTGTTCTATATACATGTATGCTTCATATCTTAGACAAACTTATTTTGATATGCCTATTCATGTGTTTGGAGTTTTGTATTTTCACAAAACATATTTTCGGATTTAATATCAAAAACATGGATATATATATATATATATATATATATATATATATATATATATATATATATTATATATATATATATATATATATGTTTCATGTATATTGGATTATATCCATATACACATGCTTCAAGTTGTTTAAATAACATGTTTTTGTATTTGGATGAGTTTTTTGAAAAATCAGATTTCCATTTGAAAAATCCAAGTTTTAGAAAATACAGTTTTTGGTTTTCGGCAAAATTTCTAAGTCACAAAAAGAGTTCAAAATATTTGTAACTTGATTTGATTTTTACTCAAACAAGTTTGTATATCAATGTATTATACTGAACTTAATTTTGTGGATTTTTAGATAATTTTATGGGATTTATTTTGTATTTAAAAACCAATTTTTTCAATCCCAAAAATTATTCTGCCACGCTCTGCCGGTCGACCGGAGCGGTTGACTGACCAGGAGCCGGTCGACCGGAGCGGTCGACCGGACGTGCACGAGACGTGCACAAAGGCCATTGGGTTTGGCCGGTCGACCCGTACGTCGACCGACTGAGGCAACCCACTCTCGGGTTGCCCCGGTCCCCGGCGGGCGTTATCCGGCCAGGAGCTGTTGCTCTCTGGCTCAGGTCCCGGTCGACCAGGAGGTCGACCGGGAGGCTCATGGTCAGAAATTTGACTGTTGGCCGGTCGACCGGCCCGTCGACCGGAAGGCCAATTCTGGCCTAGTCTGCTGCCAACGGGCAGATTCCTTTTTGGGGTTATAATTACCCCATTTGAGAGAGGTTTTCCTCCAAGATTTTTAAGAGCAAAATTTCTACCATTTACAAGTGTTTTAACACAAGTTTTCAAAAGAGTTTTTAAGTCAAAAGGATCTATCTTCATTTGTTTTCAAGGGTTGAAAAATCAAGAAAAATAGAGATTTGGGATAATTGTGTTGTTCTTCATTTCTATGAAATTCAAGTGTTTTCCCAAGTATTTTTCTTTGTTATTTGATTTTCAAACACCTTGATTTCTCACACTTGAGCTTACATACTATCCTATCTATTAGGATCTTTGTTTTTGTGAGAAAGAGATAGTTTTGTGGTTGTGAAAACCCAAGTGTTGTACCCCTCATTTATTTGTGATATCCCTCTAGTGAGAGGTGATTGTGGGTATCCCTTTAGTGAGAGGTTGATAGTGGAGGTTGTGTTGGGTATCCCCTTAGTGAAGACCGGCCAGAGAGCAACAGCTCTCTGTTTCAGGTCCCGGTCGACCGGGGCGGTCGACCGGGAGGCTCAATGGTCAGAAATTTGACTGTTGCCAGTTGATCGGCCGGTCGACCGAAGGCCAATTCTGGCCTAGTCTGCTGCCAACGGGCAGATTCCTTTTTGGGGTTATAAATACCCCATTTGAGAGAGGTTTTCTCCAAGATTTTTAAGAGCAAAATTTCTACCATTTACAAGTGTTTTAAACACAAGTTTTCAAAAGAGTTTTTAACCCAAAAGGATCTATCTTCATTTGTTTTCAAGGTTGGAAAAATCAAAGAAAAATAGAGATTTGGGATATTTGTGTTGTTCTTCATTTCTATCAAATTCAAAGTGTTTTCCCAAGTATTTTTCTTTGTTATTTGATTTTCAAACACCTTGATTTCTCACACTTGAGCTTACATACTATCCTATCTATTAGGTCTTTGTTTTTGTGAGAAAGAGATATTTTTGGTTATGGAAACCCCAAGTGTTTGTACCCCTCCTTTATTTGTGATATCCCTCTAGTGAGAGGTGATTGTGGGTATCCCTTTAGTGAGAGGTTGATAGTGGAGGTTGTGTTGGTATCCCTCTTAGTGAAGAGGTGGATTGTGGTTGTTTGGCTAAGCGCCTATCCCTCATTTGTGAGGTTGATTTTATTGGCTTTGTGCCTAGCCTCTAAGTGTAGAGGTTGTGTTTGTAAGAGAGGAGTTGTGTTCTCTCCGGTGATTGTATTGCCCCAAATCCTCAGTGAGGTTCCCTATGTGGGAGTCCTGTGTGGACTAGTGGATTGAAATCCTTATGTGTGAAGGCGGGGATGTAGTGCTGTGTGCTCGAACCTCGAAACATATT